>VRLP01005900.1:0-32698 GCA_009660295.1 Lophius piscatorius
TAATCCAGTAACATGCATTAATCCAGTAACATGCATTAATCCAGTAACATGCATTAATCCAGTAACATGTATTAATCCAGTAACATGCATTAAAGTGAGTGGGGTGTATAAAGAGGGACAGTGAAAGAGGAAGAGAGAGAAGCTCAGTGCATCATGGGAGATCGCCTAGCAGTCTAAACCTATAGCAGCATAGCTAAGAGCTAGCTTATGCCAGCCTTAATTATAAACTTTATCATAAAGGAAAGTTTTAAGCGTACTTTTAAATGTAGAGAGGGTCTCTGCCCCCCGAACCCAGATTGGGAGATGGTTCCACAGGAGAGGAGCCTGATAGCTGAATGTTCTAGCTCCCATTCTACTTCTGGAGACTCTAGGGACTACCAGTAACCCTGCATGCTGGGAGCGCAGAGTTCTGATTGGACAATATGGAACTATGAGCTCCTTCAGATACGTTGGTTCTGACCGTTAAGGGTTTTGTACGTGAGCAGAAGGATTTTGAATTCGATTCTAGTTTTTACTGGGAGCCAATGAAGGGAAGCTAATACAGGAGAGATATGTTCTCTTAACCTGGTTCTGGTCGGCACCCGTGCAGCAGCGTTCTGGATCAGCTGGAGGGGCTTCAGAGACTTATTGGGACTACCTGCTAGTAGGGCACTATAGTAATCCAGCCTGGAAGTAACAAATGCATAAACTAACTTTTCTGCATCTTTTTGCGACAGAATGTTTCGTATTATAGAAATATTACGCAAATGAAAAGAGGCAGTCCTAGAAATCTGTTTTATGTGGGGGTCAAAGGTCATATCCTGATCAAAGATAACTCCCAGGTTCCTCACAGTGGTGCTGGAGGCCAAGGTCATACCATCCAGAGTAGATATATCATCAGATAAATTGTTTCCCAACACAATAACTTCAGTTTTATCTGAATTTAATAATAAAAAGTTGCAGGTCATCCAGGTCTTAATGTCTTTGAGACACGCCTCTAAATTGGATAAGTGACTAGATTCACCTGGTTTCATAGGTAAGTACAATTGTGTGTCATCAGCATAACAGTGAAAGTTTATGGAGTGTTTCCTGATAATGTTGCCTAAGGGGAGCAAATATAATGTGAATAATATTGGCCCAAGCTCAGATCCCTGGGGAACTCCGTGGGTAACTTTACTATGCATGGAGGATTCATTGCTAACAGATAAAAACTGAGATCTGCCACATAAATATGACTTAAACCAATGTAATGCAGTGTCATTGATGCCAACTAGGTTTTCAAGTCTTTGTATTAGAATTTGGTGGTCAATAGAATCAAATGCAGCACTAAGAATCCAACAAGACCAGAACAGAGGCCAGTCCCTCATCAGATGCCATTAAAAGGTCGTTCGTAACTTTGACCAGTTCTGGTTCTGGACTATGGTGAACTCTAAAACCTGACTTCAAATCCACTTTCTCTAAGTCATCTACAGCATCGGAACCAGAACCAAGCGGGCTCAGGAACGGTTTCTTCCCCGATGCTGTGAGACTGTGGATCGAATAAATTGTCTTGAATCTTGGATTTATAAATGCCGTCTGGTTTACTGTTGTTAAAAAAAACAGCCAATCGGACATCGTCAAGTTCCCGAGATGAAGATGGAGATCGCTGAGCTCCAGATCTAAACTGGGGCGGAGGGCGATCAAAAGCCCTCATCAATCGAGCTCAGATACTGCAATACCCTCCATGGCGACCAGCGAGACGCTGTGGTCGCCATGGTGAGGGTTTTGCTCAAGGACCCCACGTCATGTTGTGTCAGGGTCTCGAATCTTAGTCTCCTGGTTGTGGGACAGAACAGAATAGCCTTTATTGTCATTGCACAGGGTACAACACCCAATATGGGCGCTCCACCCAAAATAAAGACAAATGAAATAAAGACATTTAATGTATGTAAAAAAAAAAAAAGGAAAAGAAGACACTTGTATTAAATATTCAATACTTTAAGTCCTGGTGATCATTGGACATAAAGATTTATCTGAACGTCATTTGGATAAATCAGGGAATGAAAGCAGGTTCAATCAATCCTCCCCTGACCTCAATCTATCACACGACAAATGAGAGACGGGTACAAGTCCCGTCTGAGAGCTAAAGGGGGAGGAGTCAGGAACAAACTCCGGCTTTGTTACACTAAACCTGCCAGCGAGCGAGTTAGGTTCACAGAGTGAGTTACCACGATGACTGAGTCAGAGTTGAACTTATCCCGCTTTCTGGAACTGAAAACCCAGAGTTGCCCTAATCTCAGGATTAACTCATTCAGAGTTCTCTTCAAACCCGCTTGTTGTAATACAACCCCAGGAAAGATAACCATTCACACGCTGTTCTCCCCCCTCCTGCCCTCTGGGAAAAGAGATATAGATCCATGAGATCTAGATTAAAAAAAACAGACTGAAGGACAGTTTCTTCCCACAGGCCGTGAAATACACAACCCCACCCCCCACCCACTCACATTAAAGTGCAATACACACCCACCCCAAGAACTAAGGGCAATAACCGATCTTGAATACCGTACGGTACATAATACCTCTTGTGTTTGATTACCTCGGGTTTTTTTCTATATATTTTCTATATATTTCTTTATTTTTATCGGCATCTATCTTATCTATCTTTATCGTATTTATCTTTATCTTATTTATCTTTATCTGATGTTATGATGTTTGCCTTATTTTATAAGCTGAGAGGTACGGGGGGGGGGGGTTCTCGAGTTCATTACTGTTGCTTTAAAATGTGTGTAATTGTTGTAATGGTTGATGAAAGCCCCGCCCACTGGACCTGCTTCTGTTCCAGGAAACGTCTCATCTGCAGAGTCACACAGGTGAAGGCAGAGCCATGTGGAATCCATCGGGTGAAAGTCGTCTTCTCGACCCACTGGAGGGTTTGAAGAAACTGTAAGTTGGTTTTGTTTGTCTTTATTTTGGTTAGTTTGTAGCTGCGGTCGCTGCTCGGTTCTCATCAGAACACCTGGAACGAGCACCTGGTGAACACCACCCACCTGTGTACAAACCTGATAGTCAGCAGTTTGAGATTTGATCCAAATGTAAAGTGCATTATAAATTAAATGTATTATTATTATTATTATTATTATCATTGTTTCTGTAGTTCTGTCTGCTGGGGGTCATGACACTGGGAACAGAACAGTCATGTGTGAAGGGGAGCCCTGTTTTCACAGTTTTCACTGGAGTTGTTTTTCCCATTTACATGATGAGGGTAACGGTGGTGGAATTGGAGTGGAAAGTTTCCGCTCTGGAATTTTTCCGCTCTGGAACCGGGTTCATCAGGTTTGTGTTTTCAGGCTCCAAAGGGAGCAAATCAGAAACAAAGGCTCCTGAGAGCGGGGGGAGATCCACCTTTCAAAAGCTCTCTCTAAGGGGGCAACATGACAAACCAAAGAGGTCATGTGACCACCTCTGATTCACCAGGTCGCAGCTCAGCCCAGAAATCACTCCACCATCATTATCATCACTCACAACTCTGTGTCTGTTGTTTTGCAGGTCAGAGCATCAGAACATCCTAGACTGTGATGGACCTGAATCTGAGCCTGAACTTGAACCTGGTTCTGGATCTGAACATGCATTCAGTTGTATGTCCATCAGGAGTGACCGGTCAATGCGTTCCCCCATTTTATTTAAGGGAGGACCACCATCAGACAGACAGTAAGTCCTCAGGACCACGCTAATGTAGGTTAGCATAGCCTTAAACAGGTAAAGGAATAAACAAACTGCTTTGTTTTTCCTGTGAACCTGGACTCTGGTCACAGCTGTCTGTAAATACAGCACTATTATAGTGCTGGAATATATGACCTCATATCTGATGTCGTTCAAGCCAATCCTTACAGTGTTCTCCTAGAAGGATTGTTAGAAGCCGTAAGTATGGAAGGAAAGGTTCTGATTCGCCTAAACTGTGAAAAGTATCAGTCCCCCTCCTGGTTTCTTCTTTCTCTGTACCTCAGACTAAACTTGGTGGATCTTCAAACTAAATGTAACATGAAACAACCTGATTAAACACAAAATACCAGTTTAAAATGAGAATTTTATTTATTCAACCAGCAAGGCCCTCTACCCCCAATTTGGGTCTCTGTGGAAGAGGCTCCGCCCCCTCACAGACAAAATCCTAAAAACTACCACAATGTATTCAGAAGTCTTTCCAGCTGGGCTAGACGCCCAGAGACCTGATCACTACCAGCTCTGTTCAACCACATCATCACTTCCATACACCATCTTCAGAAGCAGGAAGTTGGCTCTTAGGTCTCGCCAGTAGGACTTCTTCTTCTTCTTTGGGCTGCTCCCTTTAGGGGTCGCCAACGTGGATCAACTTTTTCCATCTTACCCAGTCCTTTGCATCTGACTGTGTCACGCGACCAAGTGAGTGTCCGCTCTCACCACATCCAAAAAAACTTCTCTTAGGTCCTTCCCTTTTTCTCCTGCCTCTCAGCGTTATTTCCAGCATCCTTCTACCAGTAGATCCACTATCCCTCCTCTTCTTCACCGGTCCAAACCATCTCAGTCTGGCCTCTCTGACTTGATCTCACAGATTTCTAACATGGACTGTCCCTCTGATGTCCTCCTTTCTAATCCTGACCATCCTCCTCACTCCCAGAGAACATCTGAACACCTTCAGCTCTGCCTCCTGTCTTCTGGTCAGTCCCACAGTCTCTAAACCATCCAGCAGAACTTCTCTCACCTCCATCTTGGAAACCTTTCCCTTTTGACTCTGATGAATGACGGTTGAAGAGAACCTGAACTTTTCAGTCCTCCATGCATGATGTGTTCCTTTTCAGCTTTAGGGCTCAATATAATGGACTGGAGTCAGAACTACAGCAGCTGCTGCTCGACTGCAGTCAGCTGACACTGAGAGGAAACACTAAGGCTGTTTCCATGACAACAGATCTCCCAAAAACAGAAAAGATTTCTGAACATTCTGCTTCATGTGAACTCCTTGTGCAGACAGATCCTCAGAAACGATGTAAAATCCTGTAGCATGTAGGCCAGGCCAGTAGATGGTGGTGCACCACACAGGAACACCACCCACCTTTGTACAAACCTGATAGTCGGCCATTGTTTCTGTAGTTCTGTCTGCTGGGGGTCATGACACTGGGAACAGACCAGTCATATGTGAAGGGTTTTCTCACAGTTTTCACTGGAGTTGTGTTTTTCTAGTTTACATGACGAGGGTAACGGTGGTGGAATTGGAGTGGAAAGTTTCCGTTCTGGAAAGTTTCCGCCCCTGGAACCTGGTTCATCAGGTTTGTGTTTTCATTCGCCCAAATAATCAAATCAGAAACAAAGGCTCCTGAGAGCGGGGGGAGATCCACCTTTCAAAAGCTCTCTCTAAGGGGGCAACATCACAAACCAAAGAGGTCATGTGACCACCTCTGATTCACCAGGTCGCAGCTCAGCACACAAATCCCTCCACCATCATTATCATCACTGACAACTCTGTGTCTGTTGTTTTGCAGGTCAGAGCATCAAAACATCCCAGACTGTGATGGATCTGAATCTGAACCTGAACTTGAACCTGGTTCTGGATCTGAACCTGCCCCCAGTTGTATGTCCATCAGGAGTGACCGGTCAATGCGTTCCCCCATTTTATTTAAGGGAGGACCACCATCAGACAGACAGTAAGTCCTCAGGACCACGCTAATGTACGTTAGCATAGCCTTAAACAGGTAAAGAAATACGTAGAGGTCCATTGATTTTTATAAAGTCTCACCGGTCGATACCGATTTATCTTCTTTAGAGTTTAAAAATCATCAAGAGTCATTTCTTTTAAGCGCTCTTATTTTGAAAGATTACAGTGGAAGTAACAAGACGTTTCGGGATTGTGTAATGTGTACGTATTCTGACCTGTTGACCTGTTGAGTACCTTTGTAAGCCTCGTTCAGTCAATCGTATGTTATATAAGGGCTCGTGGCTCACTCGGCGCTCCCGTTAGCCCCGCTAATGTTAGCTTCTTAACTTGCTATGTTCCTCAGGGTGATTCAATTTGAAGTGTGAGATTACGTTCGTTGTGCAAAACGTTTACGTTGTCGTTCCTCCACAGCTTATTTGGTCCTAACTTACGTCACAAATTACGAGCTTTGTGTTTTCTGGTCTACTTGTGAGATGTTTGGAGCCGTGGTAGCTCATGTTTGGTGTGCGTTTAACCGGCACATAACTGGTCTCAAGTGAGGCTGCACAGTTGATTGTCCTACCAGCAGTGGTTAGAATTTTTAGATTTAGATTTTAATACTCATACATTCATAAACATAAAAATGAATATATCCCTTTTTTTTCTAATTCCTTTCTTTTTTGACCTGAAAGGTGCCGGCTGAAGGTACATCTTATTATATCTCCCCTTTGCACATATCAGATTCTGTTTTGGTTGTTCATTCAACCTAGCAAAAGCAAAAACTGTCCAAAATTATGGAAAAAAAAATGAAGAAAAGAAATTGGAAATTGCTAAACATGCTTCTTCTTCTTAGTCTTAGCCTTCTTCCTTTCGGGGTTGCCCCCGGCAGATAGCCGGTTTCCTTCCATAGGTTGATATGGATGGAAAGGATTAATATGGATAGCTTTGGAAGACAAACATAGAAGCCAACTCTTAGGCCATCGGAAGTCACAGGTGCGGCATATACGAGAAGGGATTCACCTCCCCCACTGCTGTTCTTCATTGGCATCGACCCCTTAAGTCAAATCATCGAAAATAGTGTATATGGATACAGGTTCAGAAGTGGGGTGACTAACAGCCAGCTGCTGTACATGGATGACATCAAGCTGGACGCCAAGAGTGAACGAGACATTGACTCACTGATCCACCTAACAAGGATCTACAGCGAACACAATGGGATTGAGTTCGGCCTGGACAAGTGTGGCCGTATGGTGGCAAGGAGAGGGCAGGTGATCAAAGCTGAAGGGGTGGACCTACCCAGAAGGCAGGATAGCGGACATACAGGACAGCTACAAGTACCTGGGAATCCCACAGGTCAATGGAAACAACGATTAAGAAGTAAAGAAGTCAGGTTCTAGGTTTTCTGTGGAACTGATGGAGCTCAGACTGTAACCATTGTTCTTCATGGTTTCTTCTACTTCGATCTGTTGATCCTTTCTGTCGAAAGCCCATAGTTTGTCCTGAGTTTGAACACTCCTCTCTGTCTGACAGGATCTGTGGGACACCTGCTGGACCTGAAACTGGGTCTGGACCTGAATCTGGAGCCAGCCGTGTATCTCTGAGGAAGCAATCTTCAATGGATCTCCCCATTGAGTTTGAAGGACACCAACCTGGTCCTGTAAAGAGGTAAACTGTTATTCTCACACTAACAGGCTCCTTCAGGGCGAAGATAAAACCTCTTCTTCAACCTGTGTGTGAGTGTGGAATCAAAAAGGTACCGTGTTTAAAATGTAGGGGCATCTAGTGGTGAAGTTCCAGATTTAGACTTATTTTAAAGATCCATACACCCGTCACTATCAGAGAATCTATGTTGGACTTCAGGCATAGGTCATTATTTAGCACAATTAAAGATAACTGATCGTGAAACCTCGCCTTAAAGCCCGGACCTCTGGTTCCCAGTGGACTCAGCAGAACCAATACCTCAATGTCAGGAGAAAACGTCTTATCCAGTGTCGCCATCAACACTTCAACTGAGAGGACATCTTGCAGGTGTTTGTGGATGGACTAAATGTGATGTCATTCTTCATGGTTCCTCCAGAGTCCACCGGGAGAGCTCAGAGGGTCTCATTGGTCAGTCTGCCCAGCATCTTGAGACAAACCTGAACTCCATCTTCATGGTCTGTACATGTTCAACATCTAAAGCTCCATTTGTTCTGTTGTCAAAGGCCTCCATGCTGCGCCTTCTAGATCAGTGAACCAGTGCCTCTAACATGGAGCTGATGGTTGCTCTTACGTTCTACTGTGGGTTGTTCGTCTAATCGGTTCCAGCTGCTGGAGGAGAACGTCATCACTTTCGTGAAGGACCACCTGAAGATGTTCCAGAAGGCTCTGAGATCAGATTACCCAGGATGCCTATCAAGTCGTAGAGAAGATGAGGATGAAGACAAGAGGAGCAGCAAGGAGGCTTTTCTGAGGATCACACAGTACTTACTGAGGGGGATGAAGCAGGAGGAGCTGGCAGACTGTCTGCAGAACAGTAAGAAGGTTTCTCTGAAGGTTGCATTAATGAGATGTTTGCCACGTCTGAGCAGGCTAATACTTCATGATGCTTTATTTGAGGCGTTTCACTGTCACATTTCCTTCAGCTGATCTTCTCTCTGGTCTTCATTCAGAGCTTCTTGGTGGTGACGATTGTCAGCGTAAACTTAAATCCAACCTGAAGGAGAGGTTCCAGCGAGTGTTTTGGGGGATCGCTAAAGCAGGAAACCCAACCCTTCTGAAGTCCAAAGAGAGCAGAAACAACCATCAGACATGAAGACATCTTCAAAGCCCCACCTGGACGGCATGGGCCAATCAGAGCAGTGCTGACAAAGGGAGTGGCTGGCATCGGGAAAACGGTCTTAACTCAGAAGTTCACTTTGGACTGGGCTGAAGGCAAAGTCAACCAGGACATCCACTTCCTGTTTCCCATCACGTTCAGAGAACTGAACGTGCTGAAGGAGAAGAAGTACAGCTTGGTGGAACTGGTCTATCGCTACTTTCATGAAACCAAAGAAGCAGGAATCAGAAGCTTTGAGCACTTCCAGGTTGTCTTCATCGTTGATGGTCTGGACGAGTGCCGACCTCCTCTGGACTTCCACAACACTCCAGTCCTGACTGATGTGACGGAATCCGCCTCAGTAAATGTTCTGCTGACAAACCTCATCAGGGGGAAACTGCTCCCTTCTGCTCGCCTCTGGATAACCACACGCCCTGCAGCCGCCAATCACATCCCTCCTGAGTGCGTCTCCATGGCGACAGAGGTCAGAGGATTCAATGACCCACAGAAGGAGGACTACTTCAGGAGGAGGTTCACAGATGAGGAGATGATGTGGCTCCACATCATGTGCCACATCAGAGTCTTCTGCTGGATCACTGCTGGAGTTCTGGAGGACCTGTTGAAGAGCAGAGAGCTGCCCAAGAACCTGACTGAGACCTACATCCACTTCCTGGTGGTTCAGTTCAAAGTGAAGAAGTTCAAGTATGATGGAGGAGCAGAGACTGATTCACTCTGGAGTCCAGAGAGCAGGATGATGATTGAGTCACTGGGAAAACTGGCTTTTGATCAGCTGCAGAGAGGAAACCTGATCTTCTATGAGTCAGACCTGGAAGAGAGTAGCATCGACATCAGAGCAGCCTCAGCCTACTCAGGAGTCTTCATTCAGATCTTCAAAGAAGAGAAAGGACTCTACCAGAACAAGATGTTCTGCTTCGTCCATCTCAGCGTTCAGAAGTTTCTGTCTGCTCTTCATGTCCACCTGAGCTTCATCAAGTCTGGAGTCAATCTGCTGGCAGAAGGACAACCAGCATCAGGGCCTTCCCTGAACTCTAAACTACAGGACCTCCACCAGAGTGCGGTAGACCAGGCCTTACAGAGTTCAAATGGACACCTGGACCTGTTTCTCCTATTCCTCCTGGGCCTTGTTCTGCAGACCAATCAGCGTCTCCTACGAGGTCTGCCGACACAGACAGGAAGTGACTCAGGAACCAGTCTAGAAACGATTGGGTACATCAAGAAGAAGATCACAGAGTAACATCACTTTCCATTGTCCCATTTATCCCAAACTTCTCATGTTGGATCAGAGTCGATCAAAATCGGCGACATTAGGGATCCATCTCAGATCCTTTGTTAGCACGACCATTGGTCGGTTAAGTCCAAGGAGACCAATCTTGTATGTTTGATATCTTTCATTATGTGCTGTACTTAATTTGAGGAGTTCAGTCAGGGGGATCGCTTGTACAACACAGGGGATTGGTGACTTCAGGGATATACCCTCAGGGGATAGACCCCTTCTATATTTGGTTAGCTGAGGAGATCAGGACAGGATCCTGAAATTTTCTATCCAGCTGTGTTCCTGGAGATGTTGGTCGTCCCGGTTGACAGCTGCTGTAAACATCTGCAGACACTAAGTTGATCCTATTGATGCTGACCCTACTGCAAGAATCTGCGGGGGGCTGCTGGGCCGGTGCCGATGACGATTCCGTGATATCCCCGACTTTTTCTGGACTATAATGACAGGTAGAATTTACCTGGCGCTGATGAGGTCACACGACCTGACAACCTTTTGCGTTTGCATAAAATTCCCACCCAGTAGCATTGAAACAAATGTATATAAAGAACAAACGTATCGGATTGTTTTGAAAAGAATGAAAGATAATTTTTCAATCAGAGGAATCTTCGGAAATACGGCAACATAAGGAATTACCTTTATTCCCACTGAATGCCACCTCTCCTGTGATTCCCATATTTTATTCCTATAGATGGAAATTCAAGGTGGGGATTTTTGGTTCCGCCTCATATATTCACACTCTTTTTTAGGTTCTAATCCTCTTAGGTGAGAAAAAAAACATTCATATTTCCAATACAAGGTCATATCCTATCAATTGTTTCTTTAGAAGTTTATTCTGAAGTTGTAAGTAAGACCCATAATTCAATATGATTGATTAATGGATGTATGGTGATGAAGTCTGTAAAATCCCCCCTATTATTACCTGCAGACTAGGATCACAGGGAAACTAGTATCGCCTGTGGACTAGTTCACCTGGGTACTAGTATTTTTTCTGGAGACTTCCTGGGGATTAGTATTACTGTATGTACTGTAATACATCACCACATAGCATCATCATTGCTAGAACTGTAAACAATGTGTTTATTTTTGTTTATCTGCTCTGTACATCGACATCTACTTCTCGTCTGTCCGTTCTGGAAGAGGGACCCCTCTTCATCTTTGTCTCTTGCTGAGGTCTCTTCCCCTTTTTCCGTTAAAAAGGTTTTTTTGTGGAGTTGATCCTGACCCAGACCAAGGGTCTAAGGACAGAGGATGTTGCATTGTGTACAGATTGTAAAGCCCATCCAGGCAAAATGTGATTTGTGATTTTGGGCAATTCAAATAAAATTGACATGACGATTATTAGCTGGGGATGTATCACCTGGGCACTAGTATCAGCTGGGTAGTTATGTTACCTGGGGACTAGTATCACCTGGGGACTTGTGTTACCTGGGCACTAGTATCAGCTGGGTACTTGTGTTACCTGGGGACTAGTATCAGCTGAGGATTAGTATTACCTGAGGACTAGTATTACCTGGGCACTAGTATCAGCTGGGTACTTGTGTTACCTGGGGACTAGTATCAGCTGAGGATTAGTATTACCTGAGGACTAGTATTACCTGAGGACTAGTATTACCTGGGGACTAGTATCACCTAGGGTCTAGTATTACCTGGGGACTAGTATCACCTGAGGACTAGTATTACCTGGGGAATAGTATCACCTGAGGACTAGTATTACCTGGGGACTAGTATTACCTGGGGACTAGTATCACCTGGGGACTAGTATCACCTGGGTACTAGTATCACCTGGGGACTAGTATCACTTGGGGACTAGTATCACCTGGGTACTAGTATCAACTGGGGACTAGTATCACCTGAGGTATAGCATTACCTGGGGCCTAGTATAACCTGGGGACTAGTATCACCTAAGGACTGTTATTACCTGGGGACTAGTATTACCTGGGGACTAGTATTACCTGGGGACTAGTATCACCTGGGGACTAGTATCACCTGAGGACTAGAATTACCTGGGGACTAGTATTACCTGGGGACTAGTATCACCTAGGGTCTAGTATTACCTGGGGACTAGTATCACCTGAGGACTAGTATTACCTGGGGACTAGTATCACCTGGGGATTAGTATCACCTGAGGACTAGTATTACCTGGGGACTAGTCTTTTCTGTAGACTAGTATCACCTGAGGACTAGTATCACCTGGGGACTAGTATCACCTGAGGACTAATATTACCTGGGGACTAGTATCACCTGGGGACTAGTATCACTTGGGGACTAGTATTACCTTGGGACTAGTATTACCTGAGGACTAGTATCACCTGGGGACTAGTATCACCTAGGGACTAGTATTACCTGGGGACTAGTATCACCTGGGGACTAGTATTACTTGGGGACTAGTATTACCTGGGGACAAGTATTACCTGGGGACTAGTATTACTTGGGGACTACTATTACTTGGGGACTAGTATTACTTGGGGACTAGTATCAACTGGGGACTAGTATTACTTGGGGACTACTATTACTTGGGGACTAGTATTACCTGAGGACTAGTATCACCTGGGGACTAGTATTACCTGGGGACTAGTATTACTTGTGGACTAGTATCACCTGGTGACTAGTATTACTTGGGGACTAGTCTTTTCTGTAGACTACTATCAGCTGTCAAAAACAACCATTAGGTTTTACTATTTAATGATCAGGTAATAATTATTAATAGCTTATAGATCATGATCATTAGGTTTGGCGGTGCTGATGCAGCCTCAGAATAAGTTCTGGATTAACTCGATCAGCGATAATAATGGAACCGCCCTGCATGTTGAATTAAATTCCATTTGGGAACTTTAAAGTACTTTTTCCCAAAAAGTTTATACAGTCCATTTAAAAAGAACCACATTGACTGAAGAGACAAAGACGAAGTAAAGCCCAAAGTAAAGAGGAAACAGAGATGAAAATAAGTCATCAATGAACTTAAAACAAACAAGATTAAAAAAAAGAAAAAAAATATAAGCATGTAAAATAATCATTTTAGAACAGTTTGTGAAAAGTCGAGTTCGTCTGCCAGCTCGGGCGGAGCGGCGTAGTTCCTGGGTGCGGAGAAGGATTCCTCCTGCTCGGCGGTAGGGGGCGGTATGACGCTGAAGCTGTTTCCGGTCTGCCAGTAAACCGAGAGGAGAAGAGGAAGGGCTAGTGTTAGCTAGCACAAGCAGCTCGGTACGCAGTCCGTCAGAAACGAAGATGATGACAGATCTCCGTAAGAATGATCCCAGAACACGTGAGGTTCGTTATTTTTTCAAATCTTTTTTTTAAAACACAGATAAAAACTTGTAGAACACACCATTACGGATATGCCCGATAGCATCGAGGACGGTCAGGCCGGAAAACGGGGGCTACCTAAAACCTAGTTAGCCTAGCTTAGCTAATGCTATAGGCTAATCGTTCAACTCCATCCGGTAACGGGTAGAAACCAGGCTGTAGTCGCTCACAGCCACGACATCACATCCATCGGGAGGGTAGACCGGATAAACTGATCCGGTGTTACCCGTAGAGGAGGCTCATGTGACGGGTGCTAACGTTACCGCTTATCGCTGGATTCCATGGCCTTACCAAGTTGTTACTCTGCTGCAGGATAATAAATAATAACTATTGATATAAACGTGGAATGACTTAGCTAATACTGAAGGTTACACTGCAGAGTAATCTATTACCATCTTGTTAAAGGTTATAGTTAACATTTTATCTGACTCTGCCTGTTAGACTGCATTGTGATCATGCAGTGTAATATTCCTGCAGAGTAATCCATTTGCGTCATTGTAAAGGTTAAAGTTAATATCTCAACTAACTGTTGATGTACACACTGCAGAGTAATCTATTATCATCAAGTTAACTTTTTATCGAACTTTGCCTGTACTTCATGGTCCTCATGCAGTGTAATATTCCTGCAGAGTAATCCATTATCATCTTTGTAAAGGTTAAAGTTAACTTCTTATCTAACTCTGCCAGTTACTTTGTAGTCATCATGCGGTGTTGTATTACTGCAGAGTGATCTATTCCCTTCAGTTACAGGGTAAAATCACAGTCACGATGACTGTAACCTGCGTCTTGAGTGTCCTGAAAGGCACATATGAGTAAAATGATATTTGATGGGATTATTCTGAATACTTTGAGCAGACATTATGTAAGAGATTTGAGTTTCCCAAATGTTTTCCCTGATCCCTCTGCTGTTTCCAGGGATGAGCTGATGACGAGAACGCCTGGTGTCTTTGACTGTTTCCTCCATCACCCCAGCTCCATTGGATAAAACAGCCCTCTTACATCTTTCCTGCTAGGACCTGTTTCCTCTTCCTTCAAAGACCTCCGACATCCTGGGATTGTACCGTACCACAAATAACTTGTGCCAACCTCCTCCGTCAGACGGACACCATGTATTGCCTACAGTGGCTACTTCCTGTGTTGCTCATCCCCAAGCCCCTGAACCCCGCCCTGTGGTTCAACCACTCCATGTTTATGGGCTTCTACCTGCTCAGCTTCCTGCTGGAGAGGAAGCCCTGCACCATCTGTGCCTTGGTCTTCCTGGCTGCCCTCTTCCTCATTTGCTATAGTTGCTGGGGCAACTGTTTCCTCTACCACTGCCAGGATGCTGCACTGCCAGATGCGGCTCACGACCCAGCGATAGTCGGAACCTAGAGGACAGCGGAGAGATGTTCTGAAGGGGAGGGGGCTGCACAGGCTGAGGAGGTATTGCTGAGGAGAGCAGTGCGTAAAGACCACTGGAGACTGAGGATGTTTGACCAGCAGCAGAATGGAAGAGCAGCAAAAGCAGTTTTTAAGGACAATGGAAGGTTGTTTTAAAAAAGAAAGCTGTAAAGACAGATTTAATTTCAGGTGATACAAGGACCGGACGGGTGAGACGTGATGTTTTATAAAACAGGAAGGGAGGGAGGGTCAGCCAGACAAATGTTTTATTCTTTCATTTGAGTGAAAGCTCAAAAAATCTTTTGCTGCACCACATGTGACATCAGCTCAGCGTCGTTCCACTTTGCTACGTAGCCTTCTGATTGGTTTACCGCCATTTTACGAACATCTCTATGGGTTCTTCTGTTGTTCCAGTGGAGACGCCCTCGCCCTCCTGAAGCTGCAGAGTCACACGGTTAATCTGCTCCACACTGCTGGAGATGTGGCTTTACCAGCGAGTGCTGTAGACGTCAACCCTTCGACACGTTGGACCAAATAGATGTTCTGCTTCTCAACAGCGGGAGCAGATTGCTTCTGGACAATCAGTAAACAACGCTGCCAACGATTCCTCCTTTATAACCGAATCAAAACGCTCCCGAGAAGGCGGATTGTCCTCGTGATGACGTTACCCTCCTGTGCTCGTCTCCTCTTCTTCATTTGCCCCCCCCCTCCATCCAGTCAGACACACCACCTGAAAGTCATCGCTGTATTTAGTTTGTTGTTCTGGTGCATGGGATGCAGTTAGTTCACACACACACACACACGTTTTAATTAACTACATACTGGTGGTCTCCACAGGTCCAATAATCTGGAAGAATGTTATGTGCAATAAGTGTCTAATTTCTGAGTTCATGAAACACTAAATAGATGTGATGAAGATGGGTGGTCAGTATTTCTGACGCTGGCTGAGAAGATGGTTCCACACATGATCACTGCTCCATTGTTGCTTTGGTTTTAAATTTGAATAAAGGTTTTTTTTCCTCTCAACATATTGAATGCGTTAGAACTCACTGATTTAATGGGTCTTATGGGATGTAATTCTGATTTGCATGATCGTGTCTGCTCTTCAAGTCCGAATATGGATCTGCTGGTACCAGGTACCACGGCACACCTTGTTTTGGTGACTAAATGGGGCCCTGCTGAATATCAGTCAGGTGGTTATAATATTATGGCTAATTGATGTGTCTCCCAGATCGGGTCGACTAGAGTTAACTTTCAGTCCATTCAGACCAGGTTACCTTCATCAACGAGACAAAAATGAATATAACTAGTGAGGGTTCAGAGGATGAAGTGACTTTAAGGAGAAGTTGAGGAAGTAACTCCAGAAGATTTGACGTTGCTCCGGACAAACGTGGAAGAGTTCGATACTTCCTGCAGCTTCAGCGATAACCCAAAGTCGGTAGAGGTTATGAATCCTGTGGTGATGTACGCACGACGACCAGGCAGAAGAATTTAGTTCTCTACTCCGCAGGAAACGGGCGGTCTTTGGGTTCAGGGCTGTGAAGACGTCTGATTCAGGGAAACAATGTTTTTTTGTAGGAAGAACAATAAATAAATAAATGAAATTTCTACAACTTTACAAACTGGACTCCTTGTAATTAGCAGTCAACCAGTGTCTTCATGACTCATCCTGCTGTAAGGAGTTCCACAGGTGGAAACATCTGCCTTCAAAACCGAGACATCTCGTCTTCTGGCAGGAGTGTTATGGCATTTATTTGATACCTTCTGGTTACTTTCTTTGCAAATGGTGGTTTTGTGAACATTTTAAAAACAGCTGTGTGACATACAGCAGCTCCAGCATCAGTGTGGCATCCAGTTCATGTATGACGTCATCTGACACCTGTAAGAGGCATAGCATCTGTATGACATCATCCAACACCTGTAAGAGACAGCATCTGTATGACATCATCCAAAACCAGAGCGACGTCATCAAACATCAGGGTGAGGTCACGCAGCATCTGTGTGACGTCCAACATCAATATGACATCTTCTAGCATCTGTGTGACGTACAACATCAATATGACGTCATCCAACGTCTGACGTCATCCAACGTCTGTGACGTCAAAAGAAGGCTTCTAACGTGGCATCCGACATTCATGTGACATTGTATACCATAATGACATCATCCAACACAAATGTGATATACTGCATCTGTTTGACATCATTCACCACTATGACATCATCCAACATCTGTTTGACATTGCATACCATAATGACATTCAACAAAATCTGTGACATCCTCTGACATAAGTATGAGATCATCAGACATCTTTATGACCTCATCCAGCGTGTCTTTGTTACAAAAGTCTCTGGCCAATGAAATCCATCCTGATTTGTGAATAATTTTCAGAATCATGTAAGTCACCGCCTGACGATGAGGTCAGATCTGAGCCAGCAGGTCATGGAAAGAAACCCAGGTCAGTCTTTCATCAAAAAGATTGACAGATTGAGTAATGATGGACAGATGGATTAAAGGAGATTTATTGAACACAGCACTAAAAACAATATTTGAAACTCCCTGCACGGCTGAGCAGAACTTCTGCTCATCTGCTGACACAGATATTTCAGATTCCTCTGAAGTCCCTTCTTTGGTTCTATATCCAGGTTTTTGATTTAGAAGTCCGTGGAGAAAAAACCTGGAGCCACCATCTAAGATCTTCGTTGACTTTGGAGTTCCTGAAGAAGAGGAAGACGCCACAGACCCGTGTTTGAAATCAAGTCTCTTCTTGACTGTCAGGTTCCTCCAGACCCGTCCATCATGTCGCATCCAACGAAAAGAACAGACCTTCTGTACGTCTGAGGTCCAGATTGCTCTCCTATAGATAGGTAATCTGGGTCTCCTGGTTCTGATACAGCTCCTCTTCCATCTCGGCGTGGAGCTGCTCCATCCTCTGGAAGGACAGGAAGCCCTTCCTCCCTGCAGACGGACGCAGATGAAGTTTAATGGAATAAAAAAAGTTAGTTGAACATAAATGGGTGAAGAATCTTTCCTCTTTGTACCAAATGAGAGGACCGTCTCTTTGACGGCACCACGGAGATCTTCATCCGCTGATCTCCACACATCTGCTATGTTCTCCACGCTCTCAGATGCCTGGTAGACACACACACACACACACACACACACACACTAGACAGTTGGTGGTTGTGGTTGGTGAAAGCTGGAGATGTGTGTGCTGCTGTGCTCTCCTCACCCTCAGGCACTTCAGAGCCAGACAGGAGCCAAGCTGGATCTGAACATCAGAGCTCCTCAAACTCGCTGTGTAGTAAACCACCGCCTGAGGAGAAACCAGAAGAGGAAAGCCATGGACCCCTTCTAACTTCTCAAAACCAACATCATCCTATTCTTCACCATCTCTCGGCTCACCCGCTCTTCATCTGCTCATCAGAACACGGCGTTTAAACCCTGGTTCTCCTGCCATTCATCAGAGGAACCTGATGAAGTTGAGCTGAGACTCTGATTCTGGGGTCTCACCTTGCTTCTGAAGGTCTTGCAGCCCGAAGTTCTGCAGAGACAGTTGGCTGCAGCTTTGCAGACTCTGTGGTTGGAGTCGATCTGCAGGGCGGCCAGCGTCTGCAGCGTGATTCCCAGTGGGAGGAGCTCTGTGATGGACTGCCCCCTCATCTTATTTAAGGCCCGCCTCCTCTTGGGGCTCTTCAGGCCTGACAGGATGTACTCTGAAACGCAGGAGTGACATAAGTAAGGATGTTTGAAAGTGTACCTTCTCTGGAGAAGTGTGAGATGTTTAAAGGTGAACCTTCTCTGCAGAGGTGTGAGATGTTTGAAGGTGAACCTTCTCTGCAGAGGTGTGAGATGTTTGAAGGTGAACCTTCTCTGCAGAGGTGTGAGATGTTTAAAGGTGAACCTTCTCTGCAGTGGTGTGAGATGTTTGAAGGTGAACCTTCTCTGCAGAGGCGTGAGATGTTTGAAGGTGTACCTTCTCTGCAGAGGTGTGAGATGTTTGAAGGTGTACCTGCTCTAGAGAGGCGTGAGATGTTTGAAGGTGTACCTTCTCTGCAGAGGTGTGAGATGTTTGAAGGTGTACCTGCTCTAGATAGATGTGAGGTTTTTGAAGGTGTACCTTCTCTGGAGAGGCGTGAGATGTGCTCTCCAAGCTCCTGGACATTCCAGCGTTTCAGATGAATGGATAGCTGGAGCAGCGTGACTCTCTCTGGGCTGCAGATGGGTCGCGCATCAGGAACAATCCGATTGGACGCCTGGAGGAGCTGCAGGAGCCGAGTGAACACTGGAGACCAGAGAAGGTTTAACACTCAGAGAGTGGAGACTGCATGGATCTCTGAGATCAGAATCTTCCTTGGTTCCTCTAGAAGAACCATGGAGGTCCCAGGACCCCACAATAAAATTAGGAATAACCAGATGATTCACTGGGGTGGTTATAATGTTATGGCCGATCAGTCTGTACTAGCTAAACCATTTAGACGTTGAGCAGGTATTTGATGAAGGTGTTTTGTGGTACCTTTCTCTGTCTGGCCCGGCTGCTTGGCCTTCACCTTATGAATGTAACGTTTCTTCAGGGTTCTGCAGAAAGTGTCCGAGCTGCAGCAGAACACTGAGCCGCTATCGCTGACACACTCCGACCAGAACCACAGAACATCCCTCATCCTCTGGGCGCTTGGGAGGACTGAAAGGAGAACCAGGTTTGAGTGAGCTCACCAGAGAAACCAGCATAGATAATATCTGCTGAAGAGCACAGTGGCTCATTATGGGATGTTTTCTTGGAAACAGAGAGAACTCTTCTCATGGATAAGAGATGATCCACTAACGGTCTCCTGCAGAAATGTCATTGTTCTTCTCCAGCAGCAGACCGCTCACTCTGTCCAGAACCTCCGTTTGGAGAGCCATTTCCTGGAGCAGCTCCCTCCGGGCTGGACTGAAGGTGGTGGTCCTCATCATCTGAGGAGACATCAGGTGTATTTGTCAGATTTAGGTCTGACTCCACGGTCCAACAAGGGTGTTCTGTATGTGCTGCTGATGAGGGACAAAAAAGTCTGTATGTGTGTGTGTGTGTGTACATACATACACAAATACATACATACTCACATATATATATGCTTTATATACAAAACTCTGGACAGAAATATGTGGACTGAAACACGTGGACATAAATGTGGAAAGAACCATGTGGACCAAATCATGTGGACAAAATTATGAGGACTGATAAATGTCGGCTGAAACGTGTGGATAGAAATCTGTGAACTGAAACATGTGGTCTGGCACACATGGACTGAAACATGTGGACTGGCACACGTGGACTGAAACATGTGGACTGGCACACGTGGACTGAAACGTGGACTGGCACACGTGGACTGAAACATGTGGTCTGGCACACGTGGACTGAAACATGTGAACTGAAACATGTGGAGAGAAAAAGAGGACTGAAACACGTGGACAGAATAATGTGAACAGAGACATGCCGCACCTGTAGCAGGATACAACAAATATCCAAGTGAGTCTCAAGAGTTTGGTCCAGACCCCAGTTCCCAGAGGTGAGGGGGCTGATGAGCAGGTCTTCCTCAGACGCTGATTGGCTGTCCTGTGAGTGGAGGCGGAGACTGCTGAGCATGCTCTTCTGGAATGAACTGAAGCTGATGGTCAGATGAGATGAGATGCGTCACATGTGGTCAGTGTGGAGTATTTTGTCTTCCTGCGAACTCACCCGCTGTCTTTAACTCTCAGGCTGCCCCCACAGGAAGTGTCATCATCTGTGTTGAAGTCGCGTGACAGGAAGTCGAAGCTTCCAAGGACTTCCTCCACTGCCAGAGTCTCTTCTGATGATGAGCTTCTCAACAGCGAGAGGTCATTCTGGAGGAGCACCCAGAGGTGTGTCAGACTTTAACCGCTAGACACAAAAATCTATCGGACCAACATTCGGGAGCAGACAACTTCACATGGCTAATCTTCAAAGTGTTATAACGGAGATGATCCCGACACGCTCAGGTCCGAGTCTCATCCCAGAATCCTCCCATTCAGATCCAGCAGGATCATTATCAAGGTCAGCCAATCTACCAGGTCAGGCCATCTCTGTCCTTCACACGGAACAGTGGTCAAACATAACATAATGAAAGACAACAACCAACAAGGCTCACTTCCTGTTTGAGATCCAGAAACCACAGACATGGTCACCAGTCCAAACCTGAACAGCTTCATGATGAACAGATCTCCAGACTTGCTGCGGGCGTTTGTTTCTGAGTTTCATTATTCAGGACGCGATATCAAGCTTTAATGACGCTGTCTGTCATTGTTTCCATCCCTCTTTCCTCCTGGTTCTTCTTCTTCACTCTAGTGTGTGTCTGCTACTGTTAGTCTGACTCTACCACAGTAAAGTTTCCCCATGTGCACACGTCTATATGTGTACATGTGTAGAGTATATGTGCACGTCTATATGTGTACATGTGTAGAGTATATGTGCACGTCTATATGTGTACATGTGTAGAGTATATGTGCTCATCTCTATATATGTATTTATGTGTAGTGTATGTGAGTACATGTGTTGTGTACATGTGTGTACATGTGTTCCTGTGTGTACATGAGTATTTAAGACTAGCGAGGACACACACGTACCTTGAGTATGGTTGCCAGGTGCAGTATCTGCTGGTCCAGTGCTCTCAGCTCCTTCTCAGAACAGTTCTGGTTCTGAAAGATCTTCTCCAGCTCTGCCATCAGAGCTCCAAGCCTCATGGCCTGGACCCGGCGCTGGGCTCCAGTCACCCTCTCCCCTCCTTCGACTGGATCAGTAGACATGGCGGGGGTCACAGCTGGGGGCTGGGCTGCGGTTCTGGCTGAGTCAGAGGCAGAATCGGACTGAGACCCAGGGTGGTCCTGGAAAAAAGAAGACTGAGCTTAAACTAAGAAACGATCCAATGAGAAGCAGGAGAAGTGGGCTGAGTTTTGTTTGTTGGTTTAGAGGTAGGAGGACTTTTACCTGAACACTGGCAGCCTCTGGTCCCGGGTCTGGGCTGTGGATCTCTGGTTCTGGTTCTCCTGCTGTACTCTTTCTGAGGATGTCAGGAGTGTTGAAACTAAAAGCAGGAATGTTGACTTATTAGATTTATGAGACTCTTTTTTGAAAATTGTTTATAATTAAAGTATTATCAACAGGATTGAAGAAAAACCCTCAGATCCAGTCCAGGTTCACTCAGTGAAACAGTCCAGGTTCACTCCGTGAAACAGTCCAGGTTCACTCAGTGAAACAGTCCAGGTTCACTCCGTGAAACAGTCCAGGTTCACTCAGTGAAACAGTCCAGGTTCACTCAGTGAAACAGTCCGGGTTCACACAGTAAAACAGTCCAGGTTCACTCAGTGAAACAGTCCGGGTTCACACAGTAAAACAGTCCAGGTTCACTCAGTGAAACAGTCCAGGTTCACTCCGTGAAACAGTCCAGGTTCACTCAGTGAAACAGTCCAGGTTCACTCAGTGAAACAGTCCAGGTTCACTCAGTGAAACAGTCCAGGTTCACACAGTAAAACAGTCCAGGTTCACTCAGTAAAACAGTCCAGGTTCACTCAGTGAAACAGTCCAGGTTCATACAGTAAAACAGTCCGGGTTCACTCAGTGAAACAGTCCAGGTTCATACAGTGAAACAGTCCGGGTTCACACAGTAAAACAGTCCGGGTTCACTCAGTGAAACAGTCCAGGTTCACTCAGTGAAACAGTCCGGGTTCATACAGTAAAACAGTCCAGGTTCACTCAGTGAAACAGTCCAGGTTCATACAGTGAAACAGTCCGGGTTCATACAGTGTCATTACTCGACTGGACTACAGACAGGCTGGAGACTATGGTTGGAGACCACTGACTGGGATCATGGACTGTGTGGACACATGGAGGTGTCCTCTGATAGATGATGTAATAAGGTAGCCCACCATCCCTCCCTAGGTACCTGAGGTCGGGGGGGCTCTGAGGGCTGGGGGCTGATGTGCTGGAGGTTTGTGAGCGTTCAGGCGAGTAGCTGAGCAAAGACACGTCTCCTCTGTTGTGTCGACCCTTCGAGACCTGGAACTGAAGTGGATCCTCTCCATCCTGAAGGTCCCGCACCATCGACTGTAACAGAGGAGGAAGACCCTCATATCGACGTCAATCCTGAAGAACTGAAACATCTGTGTCGCAGTCTAGAATAATTGCACTGATTCAACATGTGTCTCTACTGGACTATTACAGGTCTGTAGACCAACTCTGGTCCGGAGAACATGGACTACTGGACTATTACAGGTCTGTAGACCAACTCTGGTCCGGAGAACATGGACTACTGGACTATTACAGGTCTGTAGACCAACTCTGGTCCGGAGAATGTAGACTACTAAAATATCGCAGGTCTTTCGACGACTCTAGTCTGGGAATTTGATTTAAAGTCTGGCGACACCAACGTCTGATTATTTCTTCTGATGCCTCCATTTTTTGTCTCACCAGCTTCTTCCTGATTTTTAAATTTGCTGACCTTGCAAGAAAAAAAAAAAAAAAAGGGGGTTGAGGTTCTAACCCTACCGCCTAAGGGTGCTGAAGGTAGAGACGTGGGGGCGGGGTCTCAGTACTCACCTTTAAGTATTTCTCTGTGAAGGACGGGGTACTCGGCGCCGTCCAAGTGTAAACAGAACTCTTCCTGCTGGACACAAACTGCCTGCCGACGGACAGCAAGCTGGTTTTCTCACCACCGTCAAACGGCCTAAAGATAAAAAACACATATTTCACAAAACAACAAATGTAGTCTGATATTAAGTCATAGCCAGTCACCCTGTCACACACACATTCACCCAGTCACACACACATTCACCCAGTCACACACACATTCACCCTGTCACACACACATTCACCCTGTCTCACACACATTCACCCAGTCACACACACATTCACCCAGTCACACACACATTCACCCTGTCTAACACACATTCACCCTGTCTCACACACATTCACCCTGTCACACACACATTCACCCAGTCACACACACATTCACCCTGTCACACACACATTCACCCAGTCACACACACATTCACCCTGTCACACACACATTCACCCAGTCACACACACAATCACCCAGTCACACACACATTCACCCTGTCACACACACATTCACCCAGTCACACACACATTCACCCTGTCACACACACATTCACCCAGTCACACACATTCACCCTGTCACACACACATTCACCCAGTCACACACACAATCACCCAGTCTCACACACATTCACCCAGTCACACACACATTCACCCAGTCACAAAAAAATTCACCCAGTCTCACACGCATTCACCCAGTCACACACACATTCACCCTGTCCACACACAATCACCCAGTAACACACACATTAACCCTGTCACACACACATTAACCCAGTCACTTACACATTCACCCTGTCACACACATACATTCACCCTCTAACATACACATTAACCCAGTCACAAACACATTCACCCTGTCACACACATACATTCACCCTCTAACATACACATTAACCCAGTCACAAACACATTCAACCAGTCACACACACATTAACCCAGTCATATACTTTCACCCAGTCACACACATTCACCCCGTCACACACACATTCACCCTGTCACACCCACCTTAACCCAGTCTCAAACACATTAACCCAGTCACACCCACATTCAAATAGTCACACCCACATTCACTCAGTCACATAAACATTCAACTAGTCAAAGGAGCGGTCTGGGCTCAGTGCCTTGCTCATGGACACTAATCCAAATCCACATATTGACTGCGAGAGCCGGGAATGGAACCGACGACCTCCTGATGGGTGTTTTTGTTTGTGTGTGTGTGTGTGTGTGTGTGTGTGTGTGTGTGTGTGTCCGTACGTCCAGGTGACCTCCAGCTGCAGCTTGAGGGTTCCCAGCTCCGTGATGTCCACCAGCATCAGCCGAGGCTTCGCCACAAAGAAGTCGGCGCTCTCACACGTTACCATGCCAACCAGCAGCCAACCGAAACCCTTCGCCTCCGTCACCTGACCCCAGAGACACACACAGCAGATACCTTCTACTAGAACCACCACTCCATATGTGTGTGTGTATGTGTGTCTGTGTATCGGTGTGTGTTTGTGTGTGTGTGTGTGTTTGTGTGTAACCTTGATCTGGAAGTTTTGGTGTATGTGTGGGAGGAAGACCATCTCTTCTTCATCCCAGAACTGTTTGTCATCTGACTGGATCCTCCCTCTGATCCTCCATCGCTGGCGGCCCAACCGCACCTCCACCTGGTCATGTGACACCACCATGACTCACATGACTACATATATCAGCCTATCAGACAGCTTCTTTTAAAGGGCCGGTTCACACAATAACAGAAACTCTAAATTACTGTTCAGGAGGACCAAGGAGGACTCTCATGGTCCAGAGAGGACTCTCGTAGTCCAGGAAGAACTCTTGTGATCCAGGGAGGACTCTTGTAGTCCAGAAAGGGCTTTTGTGGTCCTTGGAGGACTCTTGTGGTCCAGAGAGGACTCTCGTGCTCCAGAAAGGACTCTCGTAGTCCAGGGAGGACTCTCATAGTCCAGGAAGGACTCTCGTGATCCAGGGAGGACTCTTTTTGCACTCTCATTCTCCAGGGAGGACTACTGTGGTCCAGGGAGGACTTTCGTACTCGAGTGAGGACTTTCATAGTCCAGGGAGGAGTCTCGTAGTCCCTGGAAGACTCTTGTGATCCAGGGATGGCTATTATGGTCCAGAGACCACTCTCATGCTCCAGTGAGGACTGTCGTAGTCCAGAGAGGACTCTTGTAGTCCAGAAAGTACTCTCATGCTCCAGGGAGGACTATTTTGGTCCAGATGGGCCTCTCGTGCTCCATGGAGGACTTTCATAGTCCAGGGAGGAGTCTCGTAGTCCATGGAAGACTCTCGTGATCCAGGGAGGACTCTCGTAGTCCAGAGACTCACTTCACCTAGACCAGAGTAACTCCAATCAGGACGGCGTGATTCATTGGAAGCCGTTTTAATGTCTCACAGGGCCAGGCTGCTACTTCCTGTTTGGAACAGAGATCCCAAACACGGGAGTGACAGACGTCTCACTCTGCTCTAAATCCAGAGAACGATGATGAAAAAAAGAAAAAATGTGGAGATGTCAGAGGAGTGTCCATCTCTGTGTGAATTTCATTTTAATTTTCTCCCTGAGCTCCTGTGTCAGAACACAGTGCTGGACCGCTATGGTCCAATTTAAGCCCAGATTAGCATCTGTTCCCTCATCCTGTTGCCCACAGGTCTTTTTGTGCACTGAGTACACCTGTCTATCAGTGACATAAACTTCTTTTGGGACAGTGGTAAAGAAACCAATAAAAAACCATCTGCGTCTGTCTCTGGTCCGTTCTGCTTTGACTACACGCAGCTAAAAACGGGTTTTGGTCGGGAATTTGGTGAAGATGTTGGCAGTCCAACAGGTGGAGAAGGTGTCATTCTAACCTCTGTTACACAGATTTAAATCCAATAAAGTTAAACGAAGAATCTTGTCATTGGGCGAAAGTTCATGGGATCAAACGCCACTTTGAATGGGAGTAGCTCACCTCGTATTGGTCTCCAGGACAGAGGCGGGCATATCCGATCAGACCTGCAGGTGGACAGTACCGGTATCAGCATCTTCAGAAGATGTTGTGTTTGAGAAAAGAGCGGTGGGGTTGTGGGCGGGTACCTTTCATTTTAACGTGCAGCTCTCCCAGCAGGATTTCTAGCTGGTCTTCCATGACGGACATGTCCTGCAGAGAGGGAACAATCGGTCAGAGTGTGCACTGTAAAAAGAGAATCGTTTGATGGAGTCAAAAATTACTAACATTCAATTCAATTAAGTGTTTGCAGCTTAAATCAACAAGTTACTCTCAAAAGTACATAATCAAATTTGGGTTACTAGTTGATTTATTGATTGATTTCTTTTGAAATTCAGCAGCAATTTTGTTTTTAAAGGAGCCGATAAGATCCACCCAAAACAGGAAAAAAAAAAAAGGAAAAAAGAAGAAGTTATAATCCAGTTTTGGAAATTTCTTCAAATCTCTCTTCATAATTGTACCTTGAAAAAAAAACCTCATGAACATGAAGCAGGAAAAAAAATAAAATAAAGGATTAATTATTGATGCATGATTTATTCCTGCAGCTTTCTTAGACAGATGTTACACACTGTAAAAAGACAATTGTTGGTGACTTCCACTGGTGACACAATTAGATTAAGTATTTTCTAATTAAAACTTAAAACACCTTTTAAGTTTTAATTAGTACTTAAAACAATAGTACTTGATTACATTTTTTATTACCAGTAAACATTTTTTTTTACAGTGTGGATTCACACAGATCTCCATTCTGTAAAATATGGGTCTGTTTCTATGGAGGATATAGTGAGGTGCAGTTCCACAGCTTGACCTGTGGGTGGTGCTGTACACCCGCTATTCATGTCTGCTTTCCTGTCATTGTCTCAGAAAAAACTGTAAAAAAAAAACTCCAATTGAAATTCTTTCAAAATGCAAACTGATAAATTCATGAAAAATTGCCCAATTAATTTGTTTGAAGTTGTATTTCGGGAGACGACTTCAGGAACTCGCTTTAGCATGCTAGCAAATATAGTAGCGCGTGATGCTAGCAGTGTATTCGTCTCAGTGAGGTGAAGACGCTCTATTATTACGCTCCAATATACGTAGGTTACTCTTTGACGTCACTTCTTTAAGTTCATCAATAATTCTTTCTTTATTTATTTATTTTTTACAGTGCATGATTAGACGCCAAAAAAATAAACTAAAATAAATTCCAGCGTTGGAATTTCCTTCAAATCTCTTTCAGAATAAAGTTCTTCCAACTTCAATTTAAGACTCAATCACACTTAATTGAATTCTGTGTTACCAGTGAACACGATATATATTTTTTTACAGTGTAGAACCAGGAAACCTGAAGGATGTGAGAAAAAAGATTAATGGTGAAAAATGGGGATTAAAGCTGAGGGTTATTGGTGCTAATGTGTCCTTCTCGTTGTCTCAGCCGTCCCCCGTCTCCCAGCTCGGACCGGCAACATCAGCAAACCTCTAGGGGTTTGGACTCGGGTTTAAAAATGCGTTCTGGGCGATCGGATCCCAAGCAGGACAGCGAGACACATCGCCGTTTACACCTGCGTCTATCACGCGTCTCCGAATGTCTCCGAGTGTCTCCAGCTGTCCACTTGTGTTCGGATCTCGTCCGCCACGTCGTTACGATTAACGTCAGTCGGCACCAGAAGCTGATTGAAGTCCATCGGTCTGGGAAGGGTTCCAAAGCTGTTTCTACAGTTCTGGGACTCCACGGGTCCACAGTGAGACACATCGTCTACACATGGACCTGGAGCAGTAGTGAACGTCCGCAGACGTGGACCAACGTTAAGACTCAACACAGGAAGTCACAGAAGATCCAAAGACAAGAGCCGAGAAGTTACAGGCCTTTCTCAAAGGTCAGAGGTCAAAGGCACTGGGCTGAAAATGGCATCATGGGAGGCTGGTGAGGAGAAAACCACTGCTGACCCAGAAGAACATTAAGGCTTGGTTGAATTTACCCACAACACGCCTTGATGACCCTCAAAACCTCTAGAAGAATCTTCTCCAGACTGATTGAGAGGAAAGTTGAACTGTTTGAAGACGGGGGTCCGGTTCCCTCTGGTGGAAACCAGACACATCAGAAGAACGTCGGACACACGGTCCAACAAGGGAGGTGGCAGTGGAATGTTGAGGCGATGCTCTGCTGCCTCAGGACCAGGACGGCCCGGAAACCTGAATTGTCCTCTGAAGGAGAATGTCGGGTCATCAGTTGGTAAGATCTTCAAGCCACAATCACCACGACTGAGTCCAGGACCGAAGAGAAGGTCCACCACTGAAGGGACCGGAAGGAAGCGACCCATCGGTGGAGCATTTCAATCAGACCTGAAGCTCCGACACATTTTAGTCTGAGATCAGTCTGATGGAGACGAGGAAGAAGAGGAAGAAGAAATCAGGAGGGGTTCCAGCCCTTCTTAGAGAGGTGGTTCATCTCCTGACCGGCTGAAGGTAATGTTTGCGTAATTATTATTATTATTGCTGTTGTTGTAGGTGATGATGATGATGATGATGATGAAGGGTGTTGGAGGAACGTCTACTGCTTTCCACTTCATGGTTCATCTTAATCCAGCTCCTTGTGAAGCTCTGTTCCATGATGAAGGTCTGTGGTTCTTTGGCGAGTGGACGCTCTGATTGACATCTTGATTGGACACCTTCCTCAGGAGACCCCTGACTGACGAAGAGGAGGCCCACGTACCTGTAGACTGTGTCTGTGGTTGCGGCTGAGCTCCAGCAGACTCTCTCTGGAGGCTCTGGTGGAAGGAGACAGCGAGAAGGCTCTCCTCATGTTCATCACTCCCTGACACAACCTCCACTGGATCCAGAACATCTCATGAAGCTCCTCCACCTGCACAGAAGACACATCAATACCTCCAATGAAGGCGGGTCTTACAAGGCTCTTAGCCAACCAGCTGCACTCTAAAAAAAACAAAAAACCAAATCAGTCAAATTTACGGTAAAATACTGAATAACAGATTTTCCCAATATGATAAGATAAACTTTAACCAATAAGCAACAGCATCCCATAATTTCAACATTTTATATTCGCGAAAATAACATCGACTAAAAGGTTAGAAGTCGTAAATCAATGTTATTTATTGTCATTAAGTTTGTAAACATAAAAAGTTTTACGTTATTTCTGTTTTTCTGGTTATTTACTGGTGACGTCTTAAACAGGGTCACCATATTTTTCACAGTAAAATACCGTTAATCAAAGCTGCCATTATTTTATCGCAAATTATACCGATATCTTTTTTTACAGTGTATTGGCTTGGACTTCTCGATGATTTCCCATGATGCACTTGGACGGGTAGGGTGAGTTTGGCTCCCCCAAGCACACACAGGTTATCCAAAGCTTTTAATTTGAAAATCCCACAGGAAAGCGTCTTTACGAAAAGCGCTCTATGAATAAAATAGATTATTATTTTTTATTATTATTATTATTATTATGAGATTGTTGGTCTTCTGACTCGCCTCAAGGATCAGGATCGACCGGTAAAGTCCAACAGAAATAAAAACTTACGCACCTTGCTGATTTGAAATTCTAGTCTTCGGATGAACCGCTCCAGAGTTCTGATCTCCTGTCAGAGACAAACATCACGGTGAGAAGACTTTAATCACGCAGCAGATCTGACGGAAGGAAAACGCTTCAGTGATGTAAGTTTTTTTATATAAGTATATAAAAGGAGTTGAGAACAATCGGTGGAAACCAGAACCAAGAACCCACTGAGGACTGGATTTCTAAATCAGACCCGAAAGTGAATTTCATCGCAACAACTCATGACGTTACTCCATGGTGGGTTTGACCTTTGACCTCCACGTGCCTGTGGAACTCCTGACACCATCTGGACCGGCTCCTGGTGAGCGGGAGGTTTGTGGTCTTAGGGTTCTCCTCCCAGAACTGGATCAGGAAGTCAGTGGTTCTACTTGGTAGCGTCTGATGCAACGATATATGACTTCCCAGAGGTTCTCAGGTGGATTCAGTTCTGGAGAACATGAGGGCCAGTCAATGGCATCAAGAACCTTCGACCTCCAGGAACCTCTTGAGACCGGGCATCGTCCTGGACCAGGTAAAACCCAGTGTCCACTGGACCAGTGTAAGGTCTGACAGTGGGTCTGAGGGTTTCATCCTGGTACCTACCAGCAGTCAGGGTACCGTTGGGTAACACCTGGAGGTTTGTGAGACCCTCTAAGGATCTGCGTCCTCAGACCATCACTGACCCACCACCAAACCGGTTCTGAATCTTCACAATGGCGTCTCCAAACTCTGTCGTTTGTCAGATAAGCTCAATGTGGACCTGCTCTTTTCTGCTAGAAGAACAGGTCACCGATGGAGAACCCCCCGGTCCAGTTGTTCTCTGGTGAACACCGGTCCATCTGCGTGGTGCTGGACTGTGAGCTCAGGTCCACTAGACGACCCTCATAGAGTCTGGTTCTGACAGTTTGGTCAGAAACATCACACCAGTACATAGTGGAGGTCGTTTAGTAGGACCCTGGCAGAGTTCCTCCTGGTCCTCCTCACAATGAAGAGCAGGTACCGGTTCTGCTGCTGGGTCGTTGTCCTTCTACGGTCCTGTCCGGCGCTCCATGTGTGATGGCCCGTCTCCTGGTACCTCCTCCACACTCCTGAGAATGTACTGACATAACCACAAAACCTTCTTGTGATGGCACGTCTAGATGTTCCATCCTGGAGGAGCTGGACTACCTGGGGGACCTGAATGGGCTACCGGTACCACATCTTGGTACCAGTAGAGACCAGGACACCAGCAGAACCCAAAACTAGAGAAGAATCAGTCCGGAAGGATGAGATCAGAGCGTTTGTCTGTGGCCACCAACTGCAGAACCAGAACCTTTTTGGTTTTTCCTCTCCTTCGCTTCAAGCTTGACGACCGGACGGAACCAGAACCCAGAAGTTCTCCGAGTCTCTGGCAGACTGAGACGATTGTGTGATAAACGCGGCGACGATGATTGTTTTGAGCATCAACAGTTCCTGGGGAGGAAATACTGACCTTCTCCAGATCATACAGGAAGCCCTGGGAACAGAGAAAAACACCATCATCATCATCATCATCATCATCATCATTCATCATCCTCATCATCATGACCACTCAGAAAACCAGCGCCAATCCTCCTCACCAGCCTGGAGTTTCTTCTGCTCTCGGTCTGCTGTGTCGACAGGAAGTCCATCTCCGCCTGGTGAGCCTGCAGGAAGTCCCTGCAGAAGGTCCCAGAAGAAACAATCTGATGAAGATCTGCTGCTTCGTATCCAGAATATGGTAACTGACAGTAACCAGGGAAACAGCCCGACTATGATGGAGCTAAATATTCTACATAGAATCAAACTGTCAAACAAGAACAACAGGAGGAGTTCTTTCAGAACCTGGAGGTCAACTCGGCTCCCTTCACACAATCAACTGGACTTAATTCATATTATTAGATGTGTTCATCGTCACTGCGCGTTCCAGCGGGGTCAGAGGTCATACAGAGGTCATACAGAGGTCATACCCACGAATAATTACAATATTATTAATAATAATGATAATTATAATATTATTTAAATCACAAATGTGTGTCATAACACTGTTATTACAGATATTTAAATCCACTAATAATAATAATAACAATAATAATAGTAACAATAATATTAATAAATCAGTCGCTCTGTATCAGTACGCTGTAATCACAGAAATTCCCACTAATAACAATATTATTATTATTAATAATTATAAAAATGAATCACAAATTTGTGTCATTACACCGTTATTACAGACATTTAAATCCACTAATAATATTAATAATATATATTATATTATCCGTCCATTCTCTCTCCCTCATAGCTCCAAAAAATGTAACGATTCCACAAATCCTGTTTCATTCCACACACCTGAGGCCTTTGCAGAGCGCCTGGAAAACCCTGTCAACCTGAGCCCAGAGAGCTCCGCCCCCTCTACCGGGAGGCAGGTGCATCCTGGGAGATTTGCCTCCTGTTGTTGCCTTGGAGCGGATGGAGTTGCCAGAGGATGACCTTAAAGCAGACATGTAGAAACACACAGATTCTCTTTTAGACTCCCAGGAGAGATCGTTGTCGCCGTTTTCAGCTGCAGCCGGGCTTCGACTGGGAATATCTGTTGATTTTCATGCTTTATTACCGTTTGCAGCAGTTCCATTTAGATTAGGAATAACTTCAATTTAGTTCAGGGCGGACAAAAACATTCGCACTGCAGTACTGGAAAAGAACCTCTAGGGGTTCACATGCCCACATCTGATAAACACTGATCTGGATCCAAACTGGAACGTTTCCTGATCACATGGTCATGTGATTTGATGATGGACTGTTTACTGTAAGACACTTTAACCCATCCTTCCACCCCGACCACCTAATCCTAGTCAGTCCAGGTTCACACAGTGAAACAGTCCAGGTTCACACAGGGAAACAGTCCAGACGCAGTCCAGGTCCAAACAGTGAAACAGTCCAGGTTCATACAGTGACACAGTCCAGGTTCACACAGTGAAACAGTCCAGGTTCAAACAGTGAAACAGTCCAGGTTCACACAGTGAAACAGTCCAGGTTCACACAGGGAAACAGTCCAGACGCAGTCCAGGTTCACACAGTGAAACAGTCCAGGTTCACACAGTGAAACAGTCCAGGTTCACACAGTGAAACAGTCCAGGTTCACACAGTGAAACAGTCCAGGTTCAAACAGTGAAACAGTCCAG
>VRLP01005901.1:0-32684 GCA_009660295.1 Lophius piscatorius
GCTCCCTTGTTTATTGTTTGCCTGCCTTTACTAGTAAAGACATTATTCACCAGACGTTGTATTAGTCGTGCTTGTGGATCCTAACTGTGGTGCCAGCTTGACAGGGTGAGATCATTTATTCATTATCATAGATATATGGTTATATATATATATATATATATATATATATATATTTGAATCTGGCGGGAGCAGCAGTAGAGTGGAAGCTAGAGAAGTCCAATAACAATACCACAGCTAATATCAAGAACTAAGCACATTTGGTGATAGAAGCTGGACTGGGACCACACTTAACTCCAAAATTCCTCTCTGAATCATTGAACACATGGTCCAATGTGACACTTTTACCAAAGCTGAAACTGGGATTTTGTTTGTTTAGAAACAATCTTGTCTTCCTATATTCACGAGAAAGAATTATTGAGGCTTTCTGTTTTGGACTTCTTTCAACGTGAATGTTATTTATGGATGGGCGGTCAGTTCCTTTCTAGAACTCTTAAATGAATGGGACATAATGAAAATGAGGTCTCTCTCAATATGTTCTACATATTGAGAGAGAGAGCAGGGGACCAGGGACGACTGTGCTGTCACCCCTGGTCCCCTGCGTTGTGCAAGCATCCTCCTGTTTGAAATTCTCAAATGAAATGGCAAGTCATGTCTACAGTGCCTATAAAAAAAAAAGAAAAAAAAGTCCACTTAGTGTGCAAAATATGAACTATTACAGTAAAACATGAAATGTGCATGATAGATCCCCTGGTGTCGGTTCATATGCACCAATTGATTGGCAAAAACAGATCAATGGTTGAGAAATTATGGCGCAGAATTTTTGTGTTAAATATCAACACACTGGATGTGTTGGACTCACAGTGAAACACAATGTTTAGATGATAAAACAAGTTAATTGGGGTGAGAAATACTTTTTGAGTTATCGCACTCACAAAGGATCTGTGGTGGACGAGGCGGCAGCGATCACTATTCCATAATATCCTCAACTTTTCAGGAATTCAAAGAGGTGAAAAACATGTATATTACAGGAAAAAATAGTCTAATAGTCTTATAGTTATTCTATAGAGTGTTTTCATAATAAGAACTTTACTGGCTATCATTTTTAGTTTTCCTATTTGGTCATCCAATAGGAAATTAACAGGTTAATAACACAGGATCACGCGTCGTCCATCCATTCTCCTCAAGGTCAACAGGTCAGTTATCCTTCAATAAATAATCAGTCCTTTACCTAAAGCAGAGAAGCCCGTAATAAGAAACAACAAGTTGATTAAAGGATTATTCCAATAACTTTCTTCATCCGCTTTTGTCACAACAGACCCAGAATGAAAATTCCACATCCTCGTCAAATTTTGCTGTTGAGAGATAATGTTGTATGATTGTCATTGTATCCCCGTTATGTACATTGACCTGACATATTTCGCTTCTGTCGAATTAAAATCCGTTTCTGCAGGTGCTCAGGGTGAAATGACTACATAAGATGTGAAACGACACAGAGGTTGGGGTGACTGACATCCGTGTAGCTGTGTGACCTGGGTAGTGTTGCTGGAAGTAATTACGCGAGCCTGACAGTACATGCTTTATAGATTTATTGAGCTGAACATGTGGCAGAAAACACCGGAACATGAATTAGGATGCACTGGATATGTGCTTATTTTGGAGTTTGAGTTTCTGCAGTTAAAACAGCTGCCTGTTGAGCAGCACATCTGTTTCATCACAGCTGAAGTAAAGTAAGTAAAAGCATAAGCACATCTAGCTGTATATATCTGAATTCACTTCTCCAATCTTTCAGGCGGTCAGTGATTTCAATGCATTTACATAAACCATGAAGGATGATTTGCATATCGTGAACTTGCTCAACTTGTGCAGGCTGTCACAGCAGATGTTGTTAGTAGACATGAATACAGTTCAGACTTGCATGTATGGCTTTCGCTCATCTTGGAGGACGATCGAATGGCTCTGGGATATAATTAGAAGTCTCTTGAGTATCTTCTGAGGTGTGCTAATAGCCAGGGCATTGATTCTGGTTGCCTTGCATTTCCTAGAGGACAGGACCCCTCGCATTGGGTCTGAAAGGTTCCAATGAGAGTTGATGTCAGAGCATCTGCAGGACGTGATGTGGATAATGTGGTACATTATTTGGCCACTTTAAGGACCCCACCTCTTTTTATTTATAGTTCAACAGTGGTATTACTTGACCCATAAGTGGAGGTATGGTTCATGGTTATCAGGGCATATTCACCCGTCAGTGGGCCGCAGTGTATTTCCATGGGCCAAAACCTCCTCCGAGGCATAGAGGTGATCGGTTTCCTTGTTTCTCCACGCAGAGGCACTACATAGAATTTACGGATAGTGAAGGTACTTGAGGGTTCATTTTTATTTTGCGCTTTTTCAGTTTGCTTGACCACTGAAAGTGCTTTACAATGCAAGCGTTAGGGTTAAGGTTACAATGGTGGCAGAGGATTCCATGCGTGACACCACTTGCTCTTCGGGAGTTTGGTATGTGATGTAGTGTACAAAGGAACCTCCTCAAATCACGTAATTGTGATCCCCAACCCTAACCTCAAACCCTACATTATGCTAATGCAGTGGACAAGGACAGACTCGAATGTCGCATACAACAAGTTTTCGATGCGCAAGCCTATCAGGGATAAGATTATCCAGACGTCACAACTTCAGAAGTTGGAAGGAAGATAATGAGAAATGGAAGACAAGCAAGATCATATCGGAGTTGTCTGTGCACCTTTAAATCCAGAAACAGTGGCGTTTGGTTTCCTGACACATGTGTGACTTATATAACAAATAAAAAGCAGCGTTTGCATCAACCGTGGTTATTTTTCATGATGGAAGGAACTGGGAGAAATAAGCAAGAAAAATAGAGTCATGCAAAAATATACATTGAGTAAACGGATTAAGTCAGGATTGCGAAATCTGAAAATTTGAGACACATTTTACTTGTTTTTTCTTAGTTTGCTCTCTTTGGATGTGCAGTCTTAATTTTCTTCTGCTGTGGTTTAGGGGTGAGATATCAACTGTTCCCATCAGCTGGTTACATCTTTTCAATAACACCTTCATCGTTATCCATCATTTTGCTGCTATCATCCAGTCATGCTGCTGTTACATCATCATTTATATGTCTCAGCAGAGTCATCGACCACCATCGCCACCAGTGCCTGAACTCCAATGCGGACATATATTGCTGCTTATCGGGACATATGCTCTTTGATCACAGTTTTTCTGAAGCCTTTTTGACTTATTATCAAAAATCATCATCATAATAAATAATGAACTTCACTCCAATGACTTGTGTCAACCTGATTATAAATAAAGATTGATTGATTGAACAAGGTTCAACCCTCCACTTTACTGATTTCTGTGAGTCTTGGTTACACAGGGAAGGTCATATTTAACACTGTTTCAGGTATTTCGAATACCTCTCCATTGTCCTGTGAGGACAGGAAAGAGTTTTGTGTCTTATTTACTCATTTTCACACATTTGTTTCACACAACACATTTTGACATGTCACACAGAAGGAGAACCACTGGTGTAAGTTGTTAAATTAATTCTCTCTGTCACACTGTCATGTCCTGAAACGGCCTCTCTGCACTGTGATATGTCACAAAGTTTTGTGTGAAATTGCCGACTAGAAGTGAAACAGACTTGCCTCGAAACTCTGTAATTCTCTATTTTGATTATTTTGATTAAAAATAACTAACAGTGATGGCTGAGGAAATTAAATCTGAAAAAGCTGATTGCAAATCCAGGAGTGATTTCTGCTCATTAGCTTTACTGTTGCTGGATTGCTCTTATTGGGAATGAGATAGCTCTGTATTGACTGATTGAGTAATGAGTCTAGGGTATTTCTCTGCTCTTTTCCTACTGCTGGGATTGCTGGGATTTGATATGGACACATCAGCGTTTGGCAGAAAAACAATAAAATCACGAGTTCTGGGGCTGTATTGTATTTGTATTAGTACTACATAATATCGTTGCATTAGCATCTTTGAGATGTTCGGGCATGGGTCACTAGCCGATGGCCTCAGGGCGAAATAAGGGCCTTGAGGGGATTCCATTTGGACTGCGAAGCCTTCAGGCATAAGAGGAAAGTATTAGTATTATTATGAACTTTCGCCAATAAAGGAACTGACAAGTCTACTTCATTACTATAATTCTTCTTATTATAATTATCATAAGGGCTGCACGGTGGCGCAGTGGTTAGCGCTGCTGCCTCACAGCAAGAAGGTACCGCGTTCAAAGCAACGTCTGCCGGCCTTTCTGTGCAGAGTTTACATGTTCTCCCTGTGTCTGCGTGGGTTTACTCCGGGAACTCCGGCTTCATCCCCCAGTCCAAAAACATGTGATATAGGCGAATTGGTGACACTAAAATTGCCCATGGGTGTGAGTGGTTGTATGTGTCTATTTGTCTGCCCTGTGATAAACTGGCGACTTGTCCAGGGTGTACCCCGCCTCTCACCTGATGTTAGCTGGGATAGGCTCCATTCCCCCTGTGACCCTGAACAAGATAAGTGGTAGATAATGAATTAATGAATAATTATCATCAATCATCACCATTACCATCATAATCATAATTATTGAAGAATAGAGTAAGGTCGTGTTTATACCAGCCTTGGGTAGTCTGGTTGAATTGTCCAGACGGTGTGGGACACACAGGACGGTTGGGTATCCGTGATGCCCAGATGTCAGACCCGAGGGATAGGGTGGTCCCCTGCTGCACGAGTTTGCCGGTGATCTCCGACTCCCTGCTATCGTCCAACCTCCAGAACCCGAGCCTGCCCTAAAAACGCTGAAAACAGCTGAGGAGTTGTGGCTTTTGTATTCGTGGGAGCAGCCACCGTACTGACTCGTTTGCTGCAGCGGGTTTCACACGGAGCGTTCACAACATGCCTGGGCGGATAATGTCAGCAAATTCAAGTGTAATACAGACTTCACTTATCCCGTGCGAATGCACCGCATGACAAACGAATGCGGGGGTCACATCAAACAAACGAGATCCTGAGGCAATGCTAGTCCCGTGCGATGAGTAATCATATAAAATGCTACATAGGTATTCCTAATACGTACGGTAAAAAGTATTCTTGGTCATAAGATGGCAGCTTTTTGTATTGAGTTGTTTGCAGGCTGTGTTCACTAGATAGAATAGAGCCATGTAGCTATCACTCTGAATTCATTCATTCAAGGAGATGGAATCTATAAACGTAGCAAGTCGTGGTATAGTCTCATTAAAGTCAGCCGTCTTCTGTGGTGAGTTCTTCTGATTGCACAACATGTTCCATGGAACGCAGGGATTAATCAATTATTTAACAGGCTGCGTGGCCAGACATTCATATAAGAAGTCCGCTGAAGTCCGTAGGTATGCACCCCAGATGAAGACAAGCAAGACGCACGGGTAGAAATTAGGAAGGCTGTAGCTTTTTTACCCGCCAATGTCTGACCAATAATTGAATGGCATTATAGTCCGTTTGAGTCTTTGTCAATACGAAAACCGAACCAGATGAAAAACTAAACAATGTTTCATTCTGGCATCTGTTGTGGACCAAGAAAAAAGACTATTTGGTGTGAATACGACCTTAGATGCCTGAGACTTGGATCTCAGTGGGGGAGGAGGTTGGGCTTTCTGGACCTTTAGTCATTTTAGCTGAATACTCTGCACCAGGATATGCTATATGTTACACAAACACCTTTAATGTCACAAAACATAGATGGAATGTCAGAAATATCCTCTGTCACACCAACTAATAAAGAAAAATATTGTGTTCTGATCATTTGAGGAAAAATAATTAACTTGAGCAGTATCAGTAGTCTATTGTAATTTTTTTAATATATTCTTTTTATTTGGTTGTCTAATTTAAATACCCACTGCTCCTTCAGGGATGGGTCAAATGCAGAGAAATAATTTCACTATGTTGGCCTGTGTATGACTCTATGTGACTAATAAAGGATTCTTTCTTCTTCTAGACACTTGCCCCACCTCATCTGTCAAGCAAACAAGAAGAGGCTCAGAGCCGATCCTTGATGCAGTCCTATCTCTACCTTTGACTAGTCACTGTTACTGCAAACCTCACCACTGCTTTCACACATATCCTGTTCCGATCTAATATACCTCTCTATCATTTCAGAAGTCCTTGTGCAATACCACAATTTGTTCTTCAGCACTCTATAGTACCTTTCCCTAAATCCAAAAAGACGCAATAAAATTCTCTCACTCAGACAAAGGTGTACTGGACCGTGGAGATCAACATAGTGACACCTGTTGGACTGAAAGATGACTACCTTCAAAAGATTGCTGCAAAAAGACTTCAATTTATTGGAACATACATTCTCAATTTTGGCCGGACCCACAGGCCAGGGGTCTTGACGGCATCAGGACACACCTACTCTAACCAATGGTATAGTACTTCCTGTTCATCTATTTACTTTTATCCATTCATCATTTTTTCCCCACCTTGTGACATCAAAGGCCAACTGTATGCTATAAATTGCTAGATCTCCACCATATCTTCCCCCTTGCTCAGATGAAGACGAAACATTAGCCGAAACGTTAACAGGAGTTGGAATAAAGAGCTAACATATTGGTGAAACTGAGATCTATCTACTTGCACAGGTTGGTTTTTGTTAGTGTCACCATTTTTCTTTCTTTGTACAAAATGCAACTCCGTCTAAGCTTCTCTATACTTCTCCGTCAGCACTTTCAAAGCAAACATTGAGTCTCTAGGGCTCTTTATTGGCATGAAACCATACTGCTACTCACAAAATGTCTTTTCTTAACCTCGCTCCCACTACTCTTTCCCAAGTCTTCATTGAGATGAAATAAATAATTAAATGTTAATATGGTTTGAATTCCAAACACACGCAGACACACAAACAACACACACACGCACACACACACACACATGTACACACAGGTAGAGAAAGCATAATACCCCAGCCTCGTTCATATTAGATTTTATCATTCTTTTATTTGTTTTGATCTTAATGGTTTGGGACTAGGCTAGAATGCAGACTCTATAAAACTGTCATTTTATAATCCCTCGTGAGCTCTCATATCCTCTGCAGCCGGGCCTTTAAAAACAAAAGTTATACACACGAGAATATACGAAGAAAAGTGTCCTATCCTCCAAAGCTAAGAACCATCATATATCCTATGAGCTCTATGAGATCTATTTCTGAATATTTTAACACTTTATTTATTTTGTCTTTTTTTAATATAATTCTCCTGGTTCCCGTTTTTACCTTTTTAATTATAATTTTGTCATTATTCTTTCCATAGCAAATTGGAGCAACATCCCTTGTATCAAAATAGTATAAATTATAAATATATTATGGTAACTATGAGTATAAATTAAAGTTATTGTACATATTCTTGAAAATGTGTCCTTGAATGAGGAGTAACTGTCCTGATAGTTGACTGTTTCCACTCCGCTGAGCTATTAGTGACATTTAAACTCTATTAGTCAAATGTTATTGATTTGTAAGTAGATACAATCATTGTCATGCAAAAGCACATTTTTGAGCTCCTAAATCATTTTTTTAACAAGAACTCATACTGCTATGTCTTTAAACTTAAATTGATTACACTATAGGCTCAGGTAGAAAATACTTTAATTTCAAACAATAAGAAAAAATTATTAAAATCTGCATAATAAAGAACTGCAAACTCTGTGCAAAGGATGGAATATATTTCAGCATGACCCAGTTTTGAGGGAGTCGCTAACATGCTAAATCCCATATTTTGGGTTTAAGCATATTTATGTAACGGTCGTCACATGATCAGATTTACTTTGTACAGCGGGGCAACTATAGCCAGAGATTTGTCTGTTTACTGAAGAGAAACAAACCTCCTCCATAAGTCCCGTCTCCTTGCAATGATATATTTTTGGTTTTCTTGACATGACTGAAACTTAATGTTTGTGTAATTTTATTAACAGGGGGATTAGCTCTCCCAGGAGAATCCTCATCATGGCTCACATTCTTTAAGAATCCTCCACAGAGCAAAATATAACTGAAATGAGTGAACCATGCTGTGTTTAGAGATATGTCTAGTTCCTCCTGACATTTGGGGTCATTACTGTATCTCTGACCGCCCTGTCTAAATAAAGTGGTTGTGCTGGCTGCTCAGATTGTGTGGCTGCGTTTGGTTCTAACCTTGACAAACTTTGTTGTAGTGAAACTGTTGAGATCCCAGATTTCAGTAATTGTTTTATATGGTAAAGTGCTACTATGACCCAAAGATCAGATCATTAAAACTGTGAAAATGTTAAATTCCCAGATAAAGTATTTAAGGTCAAATTTCTATTCTTCAAACATAAGCTAGTAGTTAAGACAACTTTCATAATGGTTGTAATATTATTAAAAAAAATCAATGAAAAACAATATTCCTGTTATAACATGTTTTTATCCATATAAATTAAAAATTCTACCTTTAAAGTAATCAACACATGTTTTTTATGTCTTTTCCACCAATAAAGACATTTGGACAGAATAAATATACTGCATATATTTAATATTACATTCATCAATAAATCAATCAATCAATCCAATATTATTTATATGGTGCTAATTCACAGCAATTGTTGTCTGAACGTGGCTTCCAAAAAGAGCAAGTCGAGACCAAGCATATTCATGCTTAATCATCTTACAGACACCCAATAATTCAGAAAAATAAAACTGTCTTTTAACAGGCAGAAACCTTAAGCAGGGCCGAGACTCAGGGTGGACGGCCTACTGCCATGACCGGTTGGGTTTGAAGAGCGAGAGAAAGAGAGAGACAGGGGTTTGTGGGAGAGAGGGGGAGTGCAAAAGAGAGGGAGAGGGTGAAGAAATGTGATGGAGAGGGCAAGAGCGAGGACATGTTTGAATATTTGAATATTGTGCATTCTATTGTGCATATTGTAAAATACTACCACAATAGTTGCCAGTATTTTACAATATGCAAAAAGTTAACTACTTCACTACTTTCTAGACAGGTTCAGTGTTCTCTGCTTCTTTAGATTCTATCACTTAAATAAAAACGACTGTTACCTGCATCATACAATCATTTAAATACAGACACACATTCAATGTTGATGGCAGCCAGCAGAACCCACTCCTCCACAAAGGCTAAATCTAACACATCATTTTCGTTTGCCTGACTCATGCTCCATCCCTCCACAACCTTAAGGTGAAATAAGTAAATCAGTCTCTTTATCTGTATCTGACCCAAAATTGGAATTTCAAACTTTTTGGATAACTCTTTTGGGATACCTCTAACAACAAACCAACCAAAAACAACCAAACTGTAGGTTATTTCAGCTTATTTTGTTCTGAGCAGTGACCACTCTTGCTACGGCTGAGCCGCCACTTAATCTGTAAACACACACAGCACTTCACAAGCACACAAACAACTAGCTCCAGCTATAATTTCACATTTCAGCAGGTTTTCAAGGTTTTTGTTTGATAACTAGACATGGTTTCTTTTTGAAACTGACTTTATTTTTACTATAATTTTGATATTTGAGAGCGACAAGGCCCTATACTTCTCTGATGCAATTACGTATTCTATTCATGTCATGAATGATTGTATGCTTGTGTTGTGTTTGTAAAAATTGAATTGGCAAAAATCTGTTATATCAAGTAAGATTTGAAAATGGATTATTGGAACTGGAAAGAGCAACCCGCTGGCCAACAGCAACAGTGATGGTGTTTGTTGGAAATCAGTTTTGTGATCTCCATAAGTTTTACGCCAGATGCCTTGTCCGACACAACCCCCCACCCCATGTATCCGGGCTTTGGATCAGCACTTCTTGATTCGTGACCCCTCAGTGGCTGGGTTCACAAACAAGGGTCGACTATTTATATTTTGACCATTATGGCGAAGAACTATCTGACTCCCTTCCTCAGTCGGACAGACTGCTGCTTTAACTAATTAATGTTGCCGCTTGCTTCCTCCACGCCCACCGTGAGAGACTTGGCTCCTACCCAAAGCTTTAGGAGCGTGATTGGTACTTCTTTTGGGATCAGCCAATGACGACGCTGAAGGTCAAAACTACTGGAGGCTTGCCTAATTGGGTTGGTCCTCCAAGGTTGTCGATAGTGCGGGGTACAGAGTTATGTTGGTCCTTAGGGAGGCTTCTTGGGGAGATCATCAGTATAGGCCTTTTATTGTTTGAAAACAAAACATTGTGTTGATCAGCTGGGGGTTCTTCTTGGCGCCAGACGTCTTTTAAAGGGAGAACAAAGATAATATTTGCACATGCACAATAGAGCTCTGTTGGTGCCAGAAGTGCACCGTTTTTGTTTTTCAGGCTAACTGTCTCTCATTACCCTTCATTCTCTCCACCCGCTCTCTGTTGTCTCTCATCCGGCTTCTAATCGTTGAATGGAGACCATAACATTGGATGACCATAGAAACCTCCAGCCAAACAGTAAACAGATCTACATTTTTTATGACAATGCAGCCCAGCGTGGACTGGATCAACAATGATGGGTGCAGAGTACAGTATTATTGGTGTGTTGTCATCGCTGTGGCAATTAACACATCCCAATCACATTTAATCATCACATGTTCTGCATAAAACAAAGAAGATATAAATTCTGATTCAAAGCATTATGCTAATTTATACAGCGGCGCTCATTAAATGATGTTTGTGGACACATGAAGGTAAATCTGTTTGTGTTAGGATGTGTGTGTGTGTGTGTGTGTGTATGTGTGTGTCAATCCTACTCACTCAACTGTGTCCTCCCAGCTACACCAGTGTCTCTGGTCCAGTTCTTGCATGTCCAGTCTAAATTTGGCCAGACAGAACTCCTCAATGGCTAATTCGTAGTGGGGGCCACAGCCCAGTGCAGACACGCAGTGGAACACTGCTGAATGGAAGAGAAACATAAATGAGTAGCAGGAAAAAGAAACAGGCATCTATATTGTTTTAAACATTTGAAAAATGTAAGGACCAAAAGCGTGAAATATAAGCGATTGGGTGACTCTAAAATGATAATGTGAGTGTGAATGGTTGTCCGTCTCTATGTGTACGCTGCCTCTCGTGACCCTGAACAGGATAGCCTGTCTCAGAAAAAGTGTATAAGGTATTGAGCATTTCTTCTATGCTAACCAGTAAAAATATGTTTGTAGGTGTGTGTGTGTGTGTGTATGTGTGGGTTGTGAACAGTCAATGCATCACACAAGCTTAGTTAGATTATGGTCGATAGAAAGGAAAGAAAGGCATGTTGTTTTCGCTTTTTGGGCTAAATGCAATATACACTATAAAACTAGATTTACAGCAATTACCTGCAGCAGAATCACCTGTATTGTATTTATTACAATTTTGTACTCTAAATTTGTATTGCAGTATAGAGGCCTACTAGGAAAAATAAATAAATAATTTAAATAAATACAGTTCATTGAATAATTGATATTAATTAAAGAAAAATAAAAAAAGAAACCCACATAGGCTCCAGCCCCCGCCACTCTGAACTGGAAATGAAATGAAATGAAAAATAGGATATTGATTGGTCACAGTTTTAAATTTTCCCAGATTGCATTGCAGTCTACAACATGTTCCGTTATGATATTAATGATGTTCAGAGAGTTTTACAGTGTGTTTCTCCTCGAGCTCCATCTGCCATCAGTGTAAACTATACCAACACAACAAACAGGGTAAAGATGAAATGAGCAGGAACATTGATGGTAACTGCTTACTGGATATTTTCTGTTTGTTGTTGTGTATGACACTGATCTGTCAACATGATACATTGGAATATTATCTCCAGGAATGTGTCCAAGGTCATGTTTTTTTTCTTCTCCTTCTGAATACAGCCGAGAAAGAGGAAGATGAAATAAGACTCAAAAATCAACAAGAATCAACTTTCAGACCGAAATCTGATTGAGAGTCTTAGAAAATGTGATATGAGATAATATCTTAAAATCCCCTTGAATAAATACTTGCATTGCAAATAAGACCATCTGTTTTTGTACTTAGGGAGAAATGAGAAGACTGGTGAATGTGAGGAAAGTATAGAGCTGTAGGGCACAAAGGGCAGCTGCGGTCTTAAACCAAAGTTAGAAAAAAAATAAAACAACCAGATCATTTAAAGCTAATAATTTGACCTTTTTCATCCCAACACAGAGCCAGGTAGTAGTTTGCTCTCTTAATGCACATTTTATGCTACTTTAGGTTCAACATCTTCTTCCTGTACCTCATTCAGTGTAGATACGAAGCTGTTGTCGATCCTCTAATTCTTTCAAGAAATCTTTAGGAATTTCCTAAACTGTCAATCATTGTCAATCCCATAACTACCTCCCACTAGTATTGTTGTATTGTATGTAATCTATTGCTTTTCGCCTTTTGCACTAATTGTATACTCTGCACAGGGCTGTCAGAACCAAAGGATTTTTCGATTCTCTGTTTGTCTGGTACATTATTGCAGTATTGACAATAAAGCTCCTCGAATCCTTAAATCTATTTCTTTAAGATACAATCAGCAGCTGTAAACAGTTTGGGATTAAAATCGCAGAAAAAAAAATGAACCGGCATTTGACTCTTAGCACAAACTGGGAGTAGAAAAATTCCTCTCTGCTGGTATTAACCTGGATTTAACTTGTTTGGTTGGTATAATTCTACTATGCCGTTGTAAAGTGTTTTCTAGTATTTCAAGATTGAAAAATGTAATTAGCCTGAAATTCTTTTTCAAGTATTAAAGTGAATAAAGAAAACCAAAGTGCTTCATAAATGAATGCTAACAATTGTAACTTGAGACCTCTTTGAATAATCGGCTATACAGACGGATCAAAGGAAAACTGCAGGAAGACAAGGTGAAAAGATAATTGAGATCAGGTAGCCGAGCAACAATATCTTCAGCAAATGTCAAGAGACTCACACTAACACCTGACAACTATATATATATATATATATCCTCAAAACCTGGGTACCCACCCCATACATATATATACCCACATAGCACTTAGTGCGAAGTAAGAGGAAGGCTGGAGGCAGTGCGCAAGGAAGAACTTAATTGATTTTTGAAAGATTGGTTGTATATTTCCAACACTAAGGGAGCTTTATCTCCAAACATTTCCGGCCATGATGGGTCTACTGTTTTTCCAGTCTAGTCCGAGCTTGGTGCATATGGGGAAGTTGCTTGTACAATGCAGGGGAATGGGGGGTTTTCAGAGCTGTTGGGGACAAACATCTTTTTTACCAGTAGAATGGTGTTTCTTTATGGTTTAACAATGAATGTTCCATCTTCCTGATTGTGCTGGGAGCAGATTATTTATGTACACAACTCTAATCTAACAGTCCAGTAAGCGAGAGAGGAGTGGAAACAAATGTTTCTAGCTATGATTTGATTGACTTCCAAATGTCTGTATGAATGTTTTATCAACAGATGTCACATCATCTGTGCGATACCTTCTAAAATAACAAGCTAAAAATTTTTTCACATGTCAGCCAAGACTTTGAAACCACCGGCCAAATATTGTATAGGCTGCCTCATTACTGCAAAACATCTCTGGGATGCACCGTGTGTTCGTTAGCTTCCACTAAGCTACCAGCTAGTCTCCCTGGGGTCCACACATAAGCAACAAAACCTACCGTAGCTGTAATACACCCAAATATGCAAATAGTTACAGCATTAACATCTTCATGAAAAAATCAGGTACATCGCAATGCATGAAATTACAGTCGCTCCTTCAATGATGATGTTTGGAAACTTAAGTTCATAAGTCAAGAAAAACACCAAAATCTGTTGCATCATGTTGCATTATTTGTGTTTTTCTCAAGGTTTTACAGTTTTAATCCTGATATCTCTAAACTTTACAGGTCTGAATACTGCATTTGGTTTGTTTTCTGTTTGATAAGTAGCGTGTCTGATATGAAGACATGTTGGTCTCTCACATATTTATTCATGAGTACAGACAATCTGGCTGTTTGCTGTTAACAGAGATTCCTGATTAAATTCAATAGATTGCATGCCATCCTGCCCTCGACTCCGAGCCATGACTGAATGGGTAAAATTCTCTCTGTTCTCCACTTCACACCTGACGGACGATTCGGAGCGTACACTGTGTTTCTATCAAGGCTGGCACATCTGGTTTTTCCCAGCGGAGGTGGGTTGTGGGGGTTTCAAACTTACAAACTCGGTGGAATCTGCTAACCAGGATGGAAGTAAGAGACAAAGAAAGGAGGAAAGCTGTTTGAGATGGAAAGAGGCAGCTGCAAGAGCATCCAATAGTTATGTCATAAGAGAGGAGAGATGAGGTGGAAGGCAGGGGGAGATGGGAAGTGAGCTGGCCACCATTGCTGACCCTCAAACCAGAGAGTGCTGTGGTTAAGGGTCGAGATGCTCGATGAAGGTTGGAGACCATCTGAAGACCTTTTCTGAAGCCAAAGCTAAAACTAGACTAGCCATGAGTCTACTTTGAGACTAGTTTGGAGTTGGCGACCTGGAGGTGTATGTAAAGTCGGGTCTAGCTTTAAATAGACAATGTTTGATCCAGAAGGTTTCACACCATTGAATTTATTCTTTTAAAATTCTTTAAAAAAATATGGCAGCCTCTATCATCACTGTATGAATGATGGTGTGTATGGATGAATTCTAGTTTGTGTTGTAAATTTACCATTTACAATAAAAAAATTAATTTACATTAAACTTTTCACATTTAAATGCATTTATAAGTAGCCTATCTCTTAATATGCACATAATCTCTGTTCCCTATATGATAAATATGAATATGCCCGCAAAATCAGTTATTCAAAGAAGAAAATTGTTAAGTTGTGACTTCAAATAAATGATAAATAGAGATTGAAACTGTTGACAACAAAATCAAAAGTAAATAATTAAAGCTGCATTAGTAAGAACTCCCCAGAGTAAAGGATAACTAAACACGTGGAACGGTGGCTCAGTTGGTCGAGCGATTGTCCACTTATCTTGAGGTCGGTGGTTCGATCCTCAGCCACTGCAATCAACATGTCGAAGTGTCCTTGAGCCAGATACTGAACCCCAAGATGCTCCTATTGGCTGTTCCATTGGTGTACGAATGGCTACTGTCATGCCTTGTAATTAGCTTTGTTGTCATATTGTTTCCTGATTGCTTCTCCACTCTTGATTGTTAAAACCTGCGTCTTGTTAAGACCCTCCCTCAGTGTATTTAAGCTGTGCTCCCCCTCCCCACCTGTGCCAGATCCTGTTGTTCCATGGTGCCAACCTTTCCAGCGTAATTTCCTATTGTTCCCAGTGATTTATGGTTCCGATCTCTGCTCGTAAGAAGCCTTTTATTTTTGCCTGCCCCCTTGGTTATTGTTTGCCTGCCTTTACTAGTAAAGAGTTTATTCACCAGACGTTGTGGTAGTCGTGCTTGTGGATCCTAACTGTGGTGCCAGCCTGACAGTTACTGCTCCTGATGAACATGTGGAGCCATGAATGGCAGCCTCTATCATCACTGTATGAATGGGTGAAGGCTGACTCGTGTTGTAAAAGCGCTTTGAGTGGTCGAGCAGACTAGAAAAGCGCTATATAGCGCAGTCCATTAACCATTCCATGTTGGGATGATATGTTTAACAAAGCAGTGAGAAACAGAAACACCGCATTTCCTCATAATTATCAGCATCAGATAAATAACAAACACGCCCACGCAGCAGTGTGGAAGACGGTCAGGCAAGAAAGGAGAACGTACTGGAGGATATTTTGTGACTCAATAGGGATCAAAAACCCCCGTCAGAAGGATGAGCGGAGACAGCGGCGAAAGGCATTACAGCTTTAATGAGATCTAGTCTTGAGTGTGGAAGTGTGATATAGGCTTTGGATCAAAAACAGTGCTTGAAGGATTAGATATAATTCAAGCCCAGGCTCTCGGGAAAATATGTTGCGTCTGGAGGATGATCTCCAGTCGGATCAATTCAGGTAGAGACAGAAAAAATGCCACTGTGTCTATGGAGGAAACAGCTTTAGCAAATTATTGGTTGGACCTGAAAGGACTTGCAAGACAGCTGGGAAAAAGTCAAGTTTTGGGCGGATAGAGGATGGAATGGTATGAAGCATGGGGGTAAACGTCAAATATAAAATCTAACTATGATTTGAAAAAAATGAAAGAGTTGATCTAAATAAAAGTATGTACAGGTTAACACTTATGGATTGAACGATCCAAATGCAACTGGATGAACTGTACTGGTCCCATTTTACAAAACTGAAATGAATAGGAGAACCTCATATGGTCGTCTGCACTGTGGAGCTGTATGCTATACTAATGGCCTCAGAGTGGGTGGAATAGTTGAATAGGCTCATGACGACCTCCTCTTCTATATGTTCCCATACATTATCCTATAACTGCTTTCTTTTGAAATGAAAATAGATTCATACCCTTCGTGTTATGAGTCCAGTGATGATATTTTAAACTGTACGAATCCCTTCCCTCTGTTTTCAGTATATCCAGCAAGTCTACCTTCTTATTCTTTACATTACCAACATGAGTTAGAACCCACATGATTGACACTGCAGAACCTTCCCTCATTACTCAGGAGTACAGTAGACTTATTTCACATACTAAGTCCTGAGTCCTGGTGACTATACTGGTTTAATGCTATGCTTTGCAGAAACAGAACCTACATACACTCAAAAACAAAATGAATCACTGCATTGTTCTAGTTCAAGCACTTGCATCTTTTTGATCTTGATTAAATAATAATATTTTGAGAATGAAGAATATTTTTAGAATCAACATAAATCTGTTAATTATCAAAATAGCTCAATTTAATACGTTGAAAAATATGAAAAGGGTTTAAATATTTCTTAGTGTTGAGCAACCAGGATCAAACCCTGAGATGTAATCTCACGTATGAGATTGCTTGATGTATAAGCTCCAGGACATTAAATTATTTTGAAGGACAAATACATTTGAAACACACAAGGGTTATCAGAAGTATTACACAAATATCAAGTTAACTCCTGTCATTCATGATTAAATAACAAACATGTATCATATTAAGTTTATTACTTTGTTTATTTTTAAATAATGGATTCCATATGCACAAACGTTTTTACATGTAGTTAAAATACATTACCTTAAATATTAGGCTTAAATACTGTTAAATACTGAGTGTATGACTACGATTAGAAACAGGTCGCCAGACCATAGGGAAGCACAGATCTGGTATCAGTTATGTTTGCCATCAAGCACCAACATTAGAAAACATACTAAGAACTTAGACAGTAGTGGAAAGATGGTACACGATCACTCGGACGTTTAAAGTAGGACTAGCATGGACATACTTAAAGTAGAAAAGTTTTCTTTACAGCGGTGAAAATTGACAAAGGTGAAGAGGCTTCTTTGATTTTCTCACGAGAACTGGTCTGTTAAAGTCAGTATGGGCCCTTATAGGAAAGGAAGAAGAAAGAAAATGGCAGTAATACAGCTCCATGGACGCCAGCTGTTGTAAAACCTCAAAGAGGAAGTGGGATCTCCTGTGCCGGTCCGTTGTTGATTCTGATGGGACACGTTCCTGCTTTATGAAGCTTTTTTCAAAGTATGAATCCATTGTAATAATTCTGCTTTGATTTTGCACCTGGGTCCTGTCTCTGAGCGCTGTGAGCATAACAGAGTAATAACACTATCAATAAAGATAAGTTGGAAATATACTCAAGGAGCAATTTCATCTTTTACAAGCATGTATTTACATATAAAAAATTAGGCCTAATATGATTAAGCCAAGAAATCTGCTTTACTGATTTTAAAAAAAATGGTTACAAACATTTAATTAAAGAAAAACCTCAGGATACAATAAACGTAAGAACGTAAAAAGAATATGACTCAAAACTAGTGTACAGGCCCTCAAGCTGGATCCACATGTTTGCATTATAAGTTCTGCTACATGTGAGTGGGCTAATTGAGGATGCTAATGATGGTTCATCTGCATGTTGACGACTCAACATGCAGATGCCTGAGGAACACGAGGATCTACATACTAATAATAACAGCCTTTATCAAAACAAATAGAAACAAATAGAGGAATAACACTAAAGATCACAAGATGAGATTGGCTACTTGGTTGAGTGACCATGAAGAGTGATGAACAAAATAAAATCTTAATTAAGAGCGAAGGATTAAAGCCGAGAAGGAGACATATTCATCGATATCCGTATCACATGATGCATGTTTCTAAAGCAGGCACTAAATTATGAGAATATGTGCTCATATGAACATTATGTGGCCCAAGCAAAGTCAAAATCAAAGGTCAGGACTTATTTCTCCCAGATATTTTCAAACTTGAAAATCACCTCATCATCATCCTTTGACTTATTGTTTATAGTTATATTTAGACTCTACCCATAAACATACATATTGAAGCCCTTAACAGAGATGTATTAATCATTTTTAAGGTTTTTTTTCTTATCAGTTTTTAAGTCTAACGCTCAAACTAACAAACTGAATACTGATTTCGACAGTATATCCCTCACACAGTTTTTTTTTAGCAGGGAAAATAATGTTAACGGAGAAATGAATGTCAGTTATTAAAGGAAGTTGATTTCTACATAACATTTCAAATGAACAAAGAACCTTGCTTTGTCAATAAAATTCACCCATTTGACATATTGGAAAATGGATACATTAAAGATGTTCTATCGATCAACAGTTGGCAGGATAAACATAAAGAATGGACGGACTATTGAACTGAATACCTCAATACCATCCTATACATTTAATATTATTTTGTCCAAATATGTGGTTTTTAGACGTTTATCTTCTGTTCAAATGGAAAAACATTACAAACAGTCTGACATTTTTCTGCTAGGGCCTTCTATTACATTGCTGATCTCTTCCTGTCTCTTTTTGTAAAATAATGTTGTAAACAAGGAAAGGTCATGCTTGACTGATGATTTTTCCTATTTCCTCCTTGAGCTAAAATTAAAGATAATATGAACTGAGGCCATCAAATCTGAAATTAGCTTTGGAGAACTGAGTCACAGTTCACAGATCTCTGTTGTTAATTTTGAAGGTTTATTATTATTATTAATAATAATAATAATAGTACATTTAATTTATAACGCACTTTACATTTGGATCGAATCTCAAAGTGCTACAAAGTAAAAGCAGATAAAAGCATCAATAAAAAATGTAATAATAACTATATAAAAACATGACCAAAAAGCAGCAATGTTAATTAAAGTTATAGGTTCTGCTAAAAATGAAAGTTGTAAGGCCTTTTTTAAATGTGTCAGTCGTCTGTGGAGCCCTCAGATGTTCAGGGAGGGCATTGGGTTACTGATTGGGACTAGGTTTTGTACTTCTTCATTTGGTTCAAACATTTCGACCTCTGTGTTAAATTTAATTCCGCATCATATTTGTAAGATGTCCCCTCTGAGCAATGTATGATCAATAATGCAAGAAAATTCTGCAATGTTCAATAATGTCACCATTTTAGGACCTACTTCATTCATTGTTGAGGTTTTTTTTGTCCAAATTCCTCACCTGTTCCCATTTAGTTCTATGTGTTCAAGTGTGATTATCTTTCAGTCTCTGGCCTAATTTATGACAAACAGTATAATTTAACTTACACACTTATATGCATGCATAGACAGCACAAACGGGCTCCTCAGGTCCAAGAACCGCTTTGCCTTTGGCTCTCAGAGAGGGATCACGGGTAAAAGGTTCATTGTTGGCTGGCTTATAAACTTTGTGGCTACCCTGATACCATGCCAGAATGGGCTAAGCCCCCGAACGGTTGGAGGTCTGCCTGCCACTAGCTCGCAGCTAACCCCAGCCTCAGCAATGGGACGCCTCAAGCCATCTAACCTACTCCTAGTACTCGCCAAAAATCTTACAGCAAGTCAAACGATCTGAGTAAGATTATCCAATTAATAGGAGAATTTTTCCTTTTTCCTTTTTGCTTTCCATGTATGTCAGAAAAAAGATAAATAAATGATAAATGAAAGAGGCAGTTCTTGTTCTTGTTTGTTTGAGAGTCTTTTGTCCATGAAGATTTTAATTATATGTGTGTAAGTGTTAGCTATAAATAGTTTGTTCTGTCACCGCACCCTATAGAGTGATGGAAAATGTCAAGTTACCAAACTCTATTATCTGCATTATCTTGGCGAGCAGCACACAAGGGAGATTAGAGGTATTATATGTGTGACTTACTATCAGTGGAAAACCTGAGCTCAGGAGGATGCAACAACCTCTCTTGACTGTCAGCGAAGGATGAGAGAAAGCCTCTATCTTTCATATTTAACCTTTAAGCCCATTGGCACACTCCTGTCTTGAAGTCAAGTTACCCCCCAGCTATTTCAATCATATCTACAGGAGGTTTCAGGAAAAAACCTCTGAAGTTATGCATGCTATGTTATGAAATGCACAGAAAGTAGCAGAGGTTTTTAAAAGCTCAAGCTTTTACTCTTCTCTGATTTGGGAATTAATATAAATTGAAAGCAAATATGCAAGGATGGAACATAGATGAAAGATTCACGTACTAAATGCATATTAAAAGCGAATGCAGAAAGAGGATACGGCCGATGACGAGATTCCAGTCAGATGTGAAGAAGGTCTACATTTAGATGAGGAGGGAAAAAGGATGACACTTCACAGTATTTTCCCTCTGAGGAATTAAACCTTTCTGTAAACACCAACGCCATCACTGAAGGCAGAAGCTGTAATGTTATGTGAAAGCCATACGTACTTAAAACGGTTTTTCTGAGTTTTAAAATAAAGTTCTTCTCGTGACAACTGATAAAAGTCGGAGCAGCTCAACCGGCTTCAGAAACTTGGCAGACCGCCACGAACAAAACTGAAACCCATCAGTTTACATGTTTTTTAACTAAGCATCTGTTGCTAACCCTCTGGGCAAAATATGGTCATTACAGTCAGAGCTGGGAAATCTTACGAATAAATTCATTCCAATCTCTCAACAAATTAGGACAGGGATTAGGATCCAGGAGTGCATCTGTTATGTGTGTGGAGATATTCAGTGAAGTCAGACGTGTTCCTCATGAATTGCTAACATGTTCTTTGGCAGTAGCCCACAGTCACTCACAGACAGTTGGGCGGAGGAATCTCCTGAGAGAAAGATGCAAATTCTTAAATGCAGCCTGATGATGCCTTGGTGTCATGGAGCAGGTTTGTTTTGAACCTTTCAGTTTCAGCTTCTGCAGAAGATAGTTTGGTCCTCTGTGAACCAAATGAAATGGAGGGAAATCAGTTTGAACTGCTTCCTATCTGCATTTAGCAACAACCCTGTCACTGCCACTTTCCAAAGCTTAATTTTTAGTAACCATTCCCCGAGCTCAACAAGCTTGAGCCCCGTTTTCACAGCAGCTCAGTCATGGTAGCTACTAAATGTCATATATAACACACTGTGGTGTCCACAGTGAACCTCGCCCACCATAATAACACTCCATTACGTAAAAGTCATAACATGATAACCACTTGCCTTATATTGTGTAGGTCCCCCGCTTAATTCCACAACAGCTTTAACCACCAAGGCATGGACTCCATAACAAATCTGAAAATGTGTTGGGCCATCAACATGTTAGCAGCAGATCCTTTAAGCCCTGGAAGTTGCAAGGTGCAGCCACAAAAGCTCAATTGGCGTGAGATCTGAGGATTTTGGAGTACAAGTCAACGTCTTGAACTGTTTGTTGCGCTCCTCAAACCGTTCATAATAGTGGGTCAGGGAGCATCATCCTGCTGAAAGCGGCAACCACCATCAAGAAATACTGTTTCTATGAAGGGTTATATTTAAGGCATTTCTCTACGAGTTCTTCTGTTACGCCATAGTTTTATGCCCCAAGTATTGTTCCAATTCAATGTCTGCATTGACCTTGTACCCCGTAATTGTTCTGGCTCCGCCCATTTTGCATCATTTTTTGACTTATCTGGACATGGAACAGCCATTTATACCAAAATACATTTGCATGTGTGATGCAGAGGGGAGAACTCACAACTGGAAGCTGTAACTCCGTAAATACTACTCCTGTGGTCGGAAAATAGTTTTCAGAAGGTTTGGGAGAGAATTCTGATGTTCGGGTTGGTTTATCAACACGAGACCATTTGGAAACCCTGGAAAGATGACCCGATGGCCAGCGCCCATTGTAAAACACCAACAGATTCAGCACACTGCCACTGGACCGGATGTCTTCATAGTGGTTAAGCATGAGAAATGTATTTGTTAGATCTAACGTGCAAATATTTGGTCTTACAGGTGGAATAAGTTATTTCTTCCAAGAAAAATCTGTTTGTTTGTATTTATAAGTTTATGTTGTCTTCACCGCTGTCTTTATTCTTTTGAGCTACTTGTTTTTGTGTTTTAATGGCTGTTATTGTGCATTTAATCTGACCTTCGAACAATATTTTACCCCGAAGGCGGCCAATGGCATGTGACCAGCATCGCAGTTTATTACTCCATGCTATGGTTTTTTGCCAAGGCAGCATCAGGACCAGGATAATGCTGGACCTTTGAAGGCTGGTTTGAGTGTTTTTGATATTTTGTTTGACTCTATAAATTTCTTTGCTTCTTTGGATGTTTTTAACTATTTAATTATTTACTCAGACATATTCTGAATATGAATCAAACTTCCTATTAACATCTGACCCATGTTCTCCTGTGAGGATTTCTGTCCCTGTCATTGCGTTTTAAGCATTGGAAGTATTCACTTCTCACTTGGGTAAAATTGGAAAACAATTAAATCCCCTCAAACTTTCTGAACTACTTTTAAACAAATACCATATTTAAGGTTTTTCTATGGGCCCTTCTTTAGTAATCTAATATAATTTAGCTCCATTCACTGCGCCTCTCCTTAAACCGTCTGGACGATCTGTATCGCCATCAAAAGGGTTGTAGCCTACCTCGCAAAAATCACTTCCTAAGTTTTGTTAACTTAGGAAGTTAATCCTGGCAACAGACAGACAAAAAAAACAAATCTGCCACAGCAATACCTTTTTAGCAGGAATAACAACATCTTTAAGTCGGTACAATAACAAAGTAATCAGCTTATGATAATCAACTGGCATGAAAGCTGTTTTGGCAGCGATGGTTTCCGTGCAACTGAAATTATTCTCCCCCTGTTTCTCCCAGTTTAAAGAGGGAATCTCAATATATCTCAGTGCCACTCTGTCTGATTTCATCTCAAATAAAGAACTCTGGTTTAACTACTGGTTTGTCCCCATCCTATTGTCTCTTTCTCTGACTTGGCTGAAAGGAAGCAATCATCAGGACGCTTCCTGCTTTACATATTTTTCTCACAATGCCTAATTCATTCATGCTGCTGGTGCACAAACCCCCACCTCCCCAACACTGCAATTTGGGCTCGCTACCCATAAGCAGCTCAAGCTCCAAATCTCAGGAAGCCATCTACCGACGGCGTGTCTGGACTGTTGGGGGTCTATCCTGCTGCTGCTCTGAACCGACGGCTCTCCATGATCAAACTCCCCACTGAGTCTGAGCACCAAAGACTTCAACCAATTAAGCATTGATTAATCCTTTTATATCCTCAGCAAGACAAAAAAAACCCCAAGGGAAATTATTTCTTTACGTATTTTATTACATTTATTATTCCAATATCGTACACACTATAAGTTTACCATAAAATGGCATATTATTTGGTCAAGCATGTTTTTAAACAGTAAAGAAAAACGACTTTCATGGAAAATAGTCAGTTTAAATTACATTAGCTCCCCGATGCTACCGTTATTATTAAATAAAAATCTCCGAACTATTTTGTTGAAGAATTTTTTTAGAAAATGATTAGACTTTTTTGGTTGTAGGCCAAAAAAAAAAAATCCTACTTATCAAATAGGACTTTTTCAATGGTCATGGCTAATGCTCCCTCCTCAGTGGCCCCACCGGTCCAGCATATACATGCTGCCACTGGTTCAAATTATAAACAGGTTCAGTCACATTTTTGAACAAGAATAAGTGACTCAAAATGTGCCCGTCCAAACAGTTGAGCGGGACATTCATCTCGGTACAGATAAAAACCTTTGTTTCTAGATTCAATAGTGTCCCCTGATTGAAGTGATTTTATCCATCTTTCTGTCAAAAAATAATAGCACAGCGTTGTTCTGACAAATAATACTTTGTCCACAGCTACAAAATAAGACCCACATCCTCAACCTGTTCTAACCAAAAGGCCCATAATCTGGCTTTTTACCTTGTTTTTGCAATTTGTTGTATTGTGCATAATACTTGATTTTTAATAAGAAATTGGATTATTTCGCAGCCAAAAGTTCTAGTATGTGCGTAAGGCTCCCTCTATTGGAAAGTGTGGTATTTTGCAGCCATATTCCCTCTCTGGGCACTTTTTGGGTTCATTGGCTAACTAATTGTGCCAAATAGAGATCCTGGTCCTGGTCCTACCCCACAAAAACTGTGTACATTAACATGAACTTTGTGGTATTTCTATCAAATTTGATGCAGTATTAATCAAAGAATTTCTGAGTAAATTCATTGATTGTTGATTTCATGGTGTAACAATAATATAATGATGTTATCAGGCATGAAATAATCACACATACTAATACGTACAATGTAACTGACACTGAAAATAATAATATTTGGTCTTAGCTGTCATTAGACAACACGGTTATAAAGATACACCTGGAAGTTATGGAGCTATTTTAATATTATTTTGGGTATGCAATTCAGGTGAGGCTTAGCTTAAGATAAGCATTAGGTAGAACAGTTGTATCTTGAAAGCACCTAAGTTAAGGCAGTAAATGAAAAGTGGGACTAAACTGCCTTATAAATAATGAACCCTGGCTGTGCTTGATCCGCAGCAACTGTTCTGGCATCGGATTCACTGACGATAAACTGGTAACTCTTTATTATCCAGTTGAGTCATGGGGGATTCAGTCTCCTGAATATTTCAGAGGTTTGCAGACGACTCCTTCCAGGTTGAAAGTGACAAACAGTAACAAAATACCTTCCCTGTCAAAGACTAACAAGAACTAATTAACAAGACCAACATACTAATTAACCTGCTCTAAGTGCTGTTCTACCTCTCATCACAACCTTCTCACTGATGACTCATAGATAAGTATATTTCCACCTTTGACCTTTTTATGTGGATTCTTTTTGACCACCATTGCCCTTTTAACACAATCCAACACCACAACACCCACTTCATTGATATTTAAAGACTTTTCCAGCAATGAATCATCCCTAACCATGGAGTACAAGAGCTGAAAAGTAATGGTCTATTTCCACTCCCACTTCTTTGACAGCTTTATGGAGAATCTGTAAAGTTGCAAAGGTTTTATGCATATTTTCTCTAAAAAAAATCATACACATTTAAACGTTTCCTGTATAAAATTGATCTATCAGATTTCAAGACTCAAACAAGTTTCTGTGAGTATATTACTTTGCAGTTGGTCCCTTAGAAAGTCGGGCCATGTCCTTATTCTATGCATTGATAAAGATACCATTCCATGCAGTCTGCCACTGACAGCTTCAGCCTTTCTTCTTTCCTCAGTGTTACCGTGTGTCGTACTTTTTAAACTGAATGCTACTTGCGTTTGGGGTGACAAGACAAAATAATTAGTCATCTTGTTGCATTCCCTGCTTCAGGCTTACATTATTTTTAGGGGTAAAAAAGGTGTTGTTGAGAAGTTCTTCACACATAATTGTGACATTTAATACTGTGATATTTCGGCTTTACAAGTATAAAATAGTGCCATCTAGATCTGGGCTATTTGAAAGGAGCTGAGAGTTAGCTTTTGTTATACAGTAATAATAATAATGTCTAAAATGTAACATTTGTGATTGTGAAACAGTAAAAACACTAAAATAAATAAATACACTATAAAGCAGTCATAGGGCGCAAACCTCCGCCAAGTAACAACAGAAACGTAGGCTTAAGAAAATTCATGCATATTTATGTCCAAGTTATTGCGAGCCTCCAAATCTACTTACAACTCCAACCAATCCTCTGAGTATCTCTCAAAAACATCTCCTGCACCTTCCACTTCAGCGTATCTGTTCAGCTCAGCTCTACCTCAAAAGGAACATCAAAGGAATCCAAGGAACAAAGGCAGCAATAGCCCCAGACTAATTATTTTATTCTATTTTATTTGAAATAAAAACACACAACGTCACCGAAATGTAATCAACTCTAGGATATGAATTAACTTACAACTGGGTAAACCTTCACTCATAACCATCTAAACATAAATGGACAAACACACAAATAAACAAACAAACAGACAAAGGCAAGAGAGTAAAAATATAACCATCCTCCTTGGCAGAGGTCATAAACAAATAAAAGATTATATTACATCCTATGGCCAAGATCAACTAAAAAACCAAAAGATAAATGAAAACTATAAAAGAAGATAGAATAGAAATAAAGGAAAAAGAAGGCAAATCAAAGAGAATTAAAAATAGGGGTAGAAGTAAACTATGGCATCACAACCATGATATAAACAGTAAGACAAGGCAGTAAAACAGTAGAGATGGCGCCTGACACGGTGGCTAAAGTAATAGAATAAGAGGAAATGATCCTAAGAAGTGATTTAAAAGAGGTCACTTATTTAGCGAGCCAATCTCCTCTGGACGTCTGTTCCAAAGTTGAGACACCCTGACCGTTAAAGCCTACCTTGAGAAATGAGAGTCGACGTCTGCACAGCCAGGAGGGCGCCACCCGAGGGTCAAAGGTCAGGAGCTGGATCATAAGTTAAGAGTTATCAACTCTGCTATGTAGCTGTGTTAGAAGTAAAAAAAATTTGTAAGATCTTAAAACCAATTCTAAAGCAAACTTGTTGCAGATTTAATAAACCCAGGACAGTGGTGATGAGATGTACTCTGATAGAAAACCAGTATGAAGCCTCACTGCTGTGTTTGGAACAAGGTGGAGCCGAAACTCAAATTTTTATTCCATACCAGAAAGGAGAGAGTTGCAGCAAGAAGTTTGTAGTTGTAGTTTGGAGCTTTACAAATGAAATTGACTCTAAAATTACTTACTGGTAGTTAAAGGGACTGAAACAACGACTCCTCTCTGAAATGATGTGCAACAGAGTAACCCATTAAGGAACATGGAAATTCATGACGTTCTGGCTTCCGGTTACATCTGCTATTGAGGTTTCCACTATATACATCTAAGGATGTAACTGTTCAGTAGAAGAAAAATAAAACTACTATCTCTTAAAATCTCTATCACATTTCTCCGTGCAGTCATGTAAAAGCAAAGTTAAAAGTACTTTAAATCTAAGTGCGACTGATGCTGTAAGATTAGTATTCATTTCAATAATAGCTCTTAAAGCCTGAACTAATTTGATTTTTTTTATCTTAAGTCTTTTTTTTCTTTCTCAGTTCCATTCGGTTATCATTCAACTCATGAGCAGAACTGACTGAATGAGGAAAATTACAATGTTTTATTTGAATGACTATGTAAAATTGATCTTACTAACTTGGGTCATTGTGTTTAAGAGGCACAGATTTCATCTTCTTCCAGCAGGCCACCTGCAAAAGAAAAGTGCTTTATGGAAACCTGACAATGCGCTTCAGGTTACGTGGAAAGTGGTGAGAACGGAGACAGCAAAATCACTCATCCAATCCAAATTACACGTTACAGATCTTCTAAAGTGATACCAATATGAAGGAAACACAGTTAGCATGAATTTCAGTAACATACTGTCAGTATCTGGCAGGATTGTGCATATCATTAAATATAAATTGCATTAACTGCTTATGATGTATCCATGTTTATGTTAAGGCATCGTGCATCTCGAAAAAAAATATAGACTAAGGCTAAACTCTTCAACAATTAAATAAAATTTCAATTCTGGCAGGATTGCCTTGCTGTATAATTATGCACGTGTCAGTGATTAAGGTATTAAAAGAACAGATGGACATTTTCAGATCGAAGCACAAAAATGACTTGTCACATGAGAAGACTAATAACAATAATTTGAGTCCATTTAGTTCTGTTTATCCGAGGGCAGGTCTAAGTGGCAGCAAGCTAAGAATGTTATTTCAGACGTCCCTCTAACCAGCAATGCTCTCCAGCTCATGCTGGTTGATCCCTAGGCACGCCCAGGTCAGATGAGATATATCATCTCTTCAGAGAGTTCTTGGTCCACCCCAGGCTATTCTCCCAGCTGGAGATGCCCAGAAAACCTACAGAGGAAGGCATCCTGATCAGAAGCTTGAACAACCTCCTTTGGATACGAGGGAGCTGAAACACTGTGTTTGCCCACTGTGGGTTATTTCGTTCTCATTTGCTAAAGTGTAAACAACTATTCAAATCAAACAAATGTTTATAATTGAGATAGGCTAACATCACATTGGAATATACTGCACAACGCGTTCAATGTCTATTCAGCAAGATCCAGTTTCGGGCAAAGCAGAATTGTAACATCGTCAACAGTTGGGTTCAAATGTAATCTTATTAAATTTAGTATTTGGTGAGAAACTTGAATAAAGGATTTATGAAGGATTTGATGATGCTTTCATGGCGATATCAAATCAAGAATAAAGAGGGAATTGTGAAAAATGTTTACGCTAAAAGACATTGCTCTTCTTTTTGGTCAATGTATTTGGTCAAAAATTATGTATTATTTTAATATTTTCTGTTTCACCAGACATAATTCGCTGAATCCTCCAAAATCATCCCCCTTTATGCCGATATAAAAGTAGACTCACTATCTCGCAATGTTGAGCCCCGCCGCCCTGGGAAGGAAGCTCATTTCCGCCACATGTATCCTTGACCTCATTCTTTCCAGAGCTCATGGCCATAGATAAGGGTTGGGACATACCATAGATTCACTGTTAAATTGAGAGCAAGTCTTAAGCTGCTTAACTTGGATTGCTAATAATAGTTTTAGCTAATTTGGACTCCTTGGTAGTCATGTGGTAAGTTTCGGTGCTGAGTCATTTCAGCACATTTTAACTTTTCCACATTACATTTGACCAACCTGTTTCAAGTGCTATCCGAGCAAAAACAAATCCCAACAAACCATCCTGGTCAGTATGGTGGTCGATTGGAACAAACAAGCTGAATGAGCGGAAGTCATTCTCTCTGTCTGGCAGGAAGTCCGTGTGATATATCATGAGAGGGGAACGCCAGAATACGACCCTACTAGTACACCCAAGATCATTAGTTCATCACAGGGCTGTAACATAGAGAGATATAACCACTCACACTTACACTCACTCCTATGGTCAATTTTAATGTCACTAAATCACCTATATCGCATGTTTTTGTACTTTGGGAGGAAGCCGGAGTTCCTGGAGAGAACCCACGCAGACACAGGGAGACCAAGCAAATTCCACATAGATATTTGACTGATCAAAAAAAAAAGTATTCTGCTGGATCTTCTGGAATTGGAATTTTGGGGGGGTAAATGGTCTGAATATCCAGTGAGACTAATCTTGTATTCTCATTATATTTGGCTAAATATACGTCAAACAATGTAAGCAACGCTTACAAATTGATAAACATGATATATCTATGCATAATGATCTGTGTTAGATCTTTCAGAGGACCAGACCAGTCAGTATTGAAGAACAGTGTAAACTAATTATTTTGTAGATTTTGCAAAACATCGGTTAAATGCCATTTCTCAAGGTCTGCTATATTTTTGGTATATTAAACTGTTCCTCTCTGGGATATGTGGTAAGCCGGGAGGGAGTGATAAGAATTGGATAGGAATTGGGTAGGAGGCAAACATCAGAAACTTGAAAAATCCACTCAAGACAGTACCATTAAAGTAGGTGCAGTCACCAGCTCTCCTTACCCTGACAAATTACAAACTTCTTAACTTCCACAATAAACTGTGTAGACACTTCACCATCTGTGAATCGGGCCCTGTTCGGCTGCCCCTCGTCTGTGGAATGCCCTCCCTGACCATCTGGGGGCTCCACAGACGACTGCGAGGTTAAAAAAAGGACTTAAACTTTCCTTTGTAGCTGTGACATCACTGGTAATGTCACAGAAACCTTAAAAACAGGAAGTGAGTACCATCTCCTTTTGCATCTGAAACCCAACGTGTGTGAGGTGGGTTGTAACAGGAGAACATGCACAACTTAAATGACATAGTATACACAAAAATTAATAAATCTACTTAAAAATACTTATATGAGTGTGTTATGTGACCAAATAAAATGCCAAACATAAATAAACCTGGGATAGTATGTGTAAGCTCAATATTAGTTGGATGTGTGATTATGCGTCAACAAACAATTAGCAAGCATGGTTCAATTGGTGGAAGTATATCATATTAAATGTATTATTATTATTATTATTATATTGTGAAATGGGGACAAGTGGTGGTAAGCATCTATGACAGATCAGATCTCCCCATATCTTATCAATAAATATGGATCAGTGACAGACTCATAAACATTCAAAAACCCAGGCCCTTTTTGCCCAGTGTTAGTTATGGGAGAAGATAATTCTTCTTTTTCTTTAAAGTATCTGAGTATGTCAACATGAATTCCTGAGGTTTGTTCAAAATATCTGCTTCTAATTTCATAACGATTGTTACAAAACGTCCCAGCAGTTATAAATATTAACTGCTTTTCTAGAATAGTACTGTAGAATTCCCCTGCTGGCCAGGGTGTCATGCCAACACCATCCCCTCAGCCTCCTGATATGAAACTCAGCTCACTCACATGTGATCTGAACAAGATATGACTCATATTAATGAAAAGTTTGTCAAATGAATCCAACTTTCAAATGTATCTGTGGTTGAAAGAAGTATCCAATGGCAATGTTTAATTCTGCAGTGTATTAACTGCCTATTCCAATGTTTCATATACCACTGGCACAGATGCACAATTTAGCACCTTCAATCACCTTCAATCACCTCTGATGGCTGTAATGTAAGTCAGACAGCTGGAGCACCATGGGTTGAATATTTCAATTAAAGTCTCCACATAATTAAATAAAAATAGAATGACAATGTTTTCAGTTGGCCATGATGGTAAACAAAAAAAAGAAAAGAATTGAGCGTCATGACAATCTATAATTATCTGAATGTCTGATCAACACCAACTGAGCGCCATTCACTTCCATCACTGTGCATCTGGTGCGTGCAGCCACAGATGATGCTGTAGTAATAATGACAGCGACTGCACCTGCTGCTGTTGAGATGTTTGTCTTCACTTTCTGGCTATAATAACTTTACACAATTTTCCAAACATGATCGAAATCATGCAAAATGCTACATCTGTGGTATCACAATAGTGGCTGTTGCATCAACCACATCGCAGTTAATCAGGCAACTGAAAAGCATTGATTAGGTGCTATGTGAGAAAACGTGAAAGCAAACATCGATCGATTAGCAAGCATGTTTAATAAAGCTAGCTAACATTAGCTTGTTCCAAATTTTATAGCTCAGGGGCTTAACTTGATTAGATTGGCATTTACAAACTATCTGGAATAAAGTTGCTGTTGCATCGTCAATTTTTCAGAGTGCAATGCAACGATTCACTGGAAACAATCCAAACGATAACTTAAATAAGGTGAGTGTGATGATGGAAAATATAAAAAGCAAGCAGTGACTTAAAACCAAGAGAACCTTACACAGGACGCTAGACTCCGGGAACATGAGGTTCAGGGGTTGGGAGTGTGGTTAACACCAACATCAAGCAGTCACATCAAACTACATGAGGAACAAAAGCCAAACTAACACTTAAATACAAATTGTTACAACTGTTGAACAAGTGAGGACCAGGTGAAGAACATTGAGTAAAAAACCCAAGACAGAAAAGGTGAAGAAATGAAACACAAAAAAAAAAAAGAAAGTATATAAGTAGAAAAAAAACACACGAGAACACAAACCCTCGCCAAGGCAGAAGAGTGGCATAGGTTTAGGAAAAAAATAATGCAGATAGCTCCATTAATGTCTCAGTTATTGCAACTCTATAAATCTATCGACAATCCAACAAACTCTCTTGAGTATGTCTCAAAATTTCTGTACCCCATCATCTCCTGTGCCTTCCACTTCAGCATCTATGTTCAGCCAACTGAGCCCCCTTCTCCACCTTGAAAGGTAGATGAAAGGAACAAAGGCAGCAATAGCTACATTATGACGTCATAACTCCAAAAGGCTTATTATTTTATTTTATTTATAACTCCAACAAACTCAACTCAGCCCACTGAGCCCCACGCTCCACCCCCAAAAGAACATCATATGTATCGAAGGAACTCTGGAAACTGAGCCCCCAGCCCCACCTCCAAGAAACATCAAAGGAACAAAGCAATAGCCACATTGAGATGTCACTGTATGTAACGTTACCAAAATTTAATCACCTCAACAATATGCCAAAAACTACCTCTCACAGAAATTTCCTGCAAAGCCTTTCTGTAGTTATCCGTAATCCTTCTCAAAAACAAACTATGAAACTATATAATATGACATATTTTATGATCTCTTATTCCCATCCTACAAGGAGAATGATAGATATTATACCTTGCTGTGAAACTGGGACACATTCGTGTCTATGTGCAAAAAAAGATATGCAAAGGTGGGGCATAACTTAATATTCCATGAAATAGCCTGTTTAAAGCCCAAACAACGAGGATACTGTATGCTGCTAGATGAAGGACAGTTAATAAAACACGGCATGTTTGAATTACTTAGGTATATCCATATAGTAATAATAATAATAATACATTTAATTTATAATGCACTTTACATTTGGATCAAATCTCAAAGTGCTACAAAGTAAAAGCAGATAAAAGCATAAATAAAAAATAAAATAATAACTAT
>VRLP01005902.1:0-32680 GCA_009660295.1 Lophius piscatorius
ATTTACGCTTTGAATCAATAACATCTTTAAAATGTCATCATAGTTTTGACTATCAGCTTCACCCAAATTGACTGAAAAGAAGAAGAAGAGTGATTAAACGCCACTTAGAAAGATAAAAAAATTAAATTCCCCCTTTCCCACTTTGGACATTGTTTGCGTTTTGGAACACGCACGCACAAGCGCGCGCACAACCACACACCCACACTCACCCACACACACACACACACACAAACAAAACAAAAACAACAAAGATCATTAACACAACAGTGGCCATAATTCCAACGTTTTATGGAACATTTGAATGTGTCTAAAATCAATTACGTCCATTGTCACTGACGTCATCATGCAATTTGACTGAATGAGGGTAGGATGACGGACAGAGCTTCTCTCTGTCAAACACAGAAGACACTTTGTTACCTTCGCAAGGACAGGGGTCCCGTTTTCACCCCTGTTATTTTGTCTGTTTGTTTGTCAACAACCTTATTATTTGATCATTGATAATGATGATGATTATTATCATTATTATTAATAATAATAATAATAATAATACATTTAATTTATAAAAACGAATGGACACATTTGCATGAAATTAAGGCCAGAGGTTGGTTTTGGCATATTCTAGATATAATTACATTTTGATGATGTTATATGTTCCGTGTATATATTTATACACGTGTATGTATGTATATAAATGCACATGCATGTACATATGTGTATATTTGTATAATATGTACATATGTCTATATGTCTTCAATATGTCTTGCCTAGTGTGTAAGTGTAATTTGTGTGATCACTATAAGGTTGTTTTGGTATCCCTATTTATTGTTTAAAAACGTTTACTTATTCAAAAGGTGTCAATTAAACATCAATTTAACCTTTAACCTTTAACCATCATTCAGCGTTTTAAGATTGATTGAAACTATTTGAGAGAGTGGATCTTTCAGGTGCCTGAAATTCTTTACTGTTAAATTACTTATATGAAAAATAACCAAACAGTTTGTGTTTCCAGGAATGTTTTCCACTCACTCCAGCCTCTTTTCAAATAAAGTTTTATTCAAATGCAGCAGGGGGCGCTGCTGCATCATTTCCAGCTTCTATGACAAACTGTCCCGTTTGATTTATTTACGCTTTGAATCAATAACATCTTTAAAATGTCATCATAGTTTTGACTATCAGCTTCACCCAAATTGACTGAAAAGAAGAAGAAGAGTGATTAAACGCCACTTAGAAAGATAAAAAAATTAAATTCCCCCTTTCCCACTTTGGACATTGTTTGCGTTTTGGAACACGCACGCACAAGCGCGCGCACAACCACACACCCACACTCACCCACACACACACACACACACAAACAAAACAAAAACAACAAAGATCATTAACACAACAGTGGCCATAATTCCAACGTTTTATGGAACATTTGAATGTGTCTAAAATCAATTACGTCCATTGTCACTGACGTCATCATGCAATTTGACTGAATGAGGGTAGGATGACGGACAGAGCTTCTCTCTGTCAAACACAGAAGACACTTTGTTACCTTCGCAAGGACAGGGGTCCCGTTTTCACCCCTGTTATTTTGTCTGTTTGTTTGTCAACAACCTTATTATTTGATCATTGATAATGATGATGATTATTATCATTATTATTAATAATAATAATAATAATAATACATTTAATTTATAAAAACGAATGGACACATTTGCATGAAATTAAGGCCAGAGGTTGGTTTTGGCATATTCTAGATATAATTACATTTTGATGATGTTATATGTTCCGTGTATATATTTATACACGTGTATGTATGTATATAAATGCACATGCATGTACATATGTGTATATTTGTATAATATGTACATATGTCTATATGTCTTCAATATGTCTTGCCTAGTGTGTAAGTGTAATTTGTGTGATCACTATAAGGTTGTTTTGGTATCCCTATTTATTGTTTAAAAACGTTTACTTATTCAAAAGGTGTCAATTAAACATCAATTTAACCTTTAACCTTTAACCATCATTCAGCGTTTTAAGATTGATTGAAACTATTTGAGAGAGTGGATCTTTCAGGTGCCTGAAATTCTTTACTGTTAAATTACTTATATGAAAAATAACCAAACAGTTTGTGTTTCCAGGAATGTTTTCCACTCACTCCAGCCTCTTTTCAAATAAAGTTTTATTCAAATGCAGCAGGGGGCGCTGCTGCATCATTTCCAGCTTCTATGACAAACTGTCCCGTTTGATTTATTTACGCTTTGAATCAATAACATCTTTAAAATGTCATCATAGTTTTGACTATCAGCTTCACCCAAATTGACTGAAAAGAAGAAGAAGAGTTCATTCATACAGATTCTTATTATCCAATGTTTATAATCTTACATTCAAGAGTGAATGTAGAACATGTTATTGGATTATTTGAAGGCCATGTTTTCAATACAAAAAGCAGCGGCATATTTCTGTTTTAAACTCATTTAAAATTAGTGGGGTTTTTTCTGAATATTATTTAAACCTCAGAACATCAAAAATATCTCTCTCTTTCTCTCTCTCTCCTTCTCTCTCGAAAGAAAATGACAAATAAAACTCTTGACATTCAGATCGTCTGGGTTTCTGTCATTATTTTCTCTAAGGGACTCTGATAGTTTTTATCTCAGCCTTAAAACTGAACCTGATAATGGATTGAAGAATTTGGCTTTATGAACAAGGTGGCAGTAAGGACTTTTCTCTTATTGTGGCGGGGTGTTTGGTGGCAGGAAGTCACATAGCCGTCAGGAAACTCACTGGAAAGATGAAATGACCTAACAACAAAACAAAAACTGTACAAGACAATCTTTTATGTCCATTTCCAGTTTTATATCCATTCCGCTATGTAATATTTTAAAATCAGTCTCGAGGGATTTCCTCACCTTTAGCACATTCCATCGTTTGAACTCCGGGATATATTGATAGAAAATAAACATTTATTATTAACATTGATGATATGAATATGAACATTTCATATCCAAACGGTCGACTTGAATGTCGCACTATAACTCTGTTCTGGGCATAACTCAAGAACAGAATGGGACATCGTGACCGTATTTCAACATTTGGACTGTTCTGGTGACGCTAATCTTGGGTTCTCACCCTGAAACTGTGATGATTGTGGCGTCAGGCTGGAGGCGTGTGTGGAAGTATATCCATGTTAGACTTTGGCACAGAGTATGAACAGAAAAAAGGTTTTATAAATGAGTCAAGGGTCAGGATGAGGTTTCTGACTGTTGCAGACTGGTAACACTCAACACCAGCCGCAACTCTGTGACCTCGTGTACAAAACTGTCGGAGTGGGGTCAGGAGGAGGCGGGACAAACAGGAGGCGTGAGCGCACAAAAACATTTGGATTTATTAATCAGATTGCGCACGCAGGTCCTACGGAGATTTTTTCTTTATAAACCAAAACGCACAGGAAGCGCGGCGAAGCATCTGCAGGCTTCATGAAACGCCCGCGGTTCCCCATAAAAAGTCGGTGGAACGCCTCTGACAAATACTGACAGCTGCTTGGTGTCAGGAACGGCGAAGGACTAAAAACAAACTTCAGAGCAATGATGAATTTAAATTCCTACGGGAGAGAGGTGGAAACAAGAACAAAGGTGCCGTTTGGAAGACAGACCGCAGGTGTCAAAAGACGCCACGAAGGTGTGAGGGCGGCAGGAAGAGTCAGACGCGTTGAAGCTGCTGATGCTTGGATGAACAGGACGTCAAAGATGTCTGTCAACACTTCCCTTATTTAAGAATTTGCGTTGAAAGTGGCGATCGCCGTCTTTTGTGTTTACACAGATGGTCAGAATGTTATGGCTGATCCAGATACATATATTTTTCGTGCAATAACTTTCATGTCATCAAGAATTACACTTGTTACCTGTCTAAGCTCACTATTTCTATGTCAGTCAGGAGGCGAGTGAATGAAGATGATTCTTATCGCAGCAAAATGGTGGTGGCTGATGACCACGCCAAGCCTGATGAAGCTGATGAAATAAAGTTGGAGAATCTGAATTCTGGGCAATTGCTGTTTGGAGGAGTGACGTCACAATGCGGCTATTGCTGCCTTTGATGGTTCTAACAGGGTGGAGCTGTGGGCTGAACAGAGACGCTGAAGTGGAAGGCGCAGTTGACGGGCGGCTGCAGAGTATTTCAGAAAGACTTAAGAGAGTTCGTTGGAGCTGTCGGTAGATTTAGAGGCTGGCAGTAACTCCGCCATTAATGCAGAAATCTGCAGGTATTTTTCTTAAACCTTGGGTTCTGTTAAACTTTGGTGGAAGTTTGAGCTCTCCAGGTTCTTTTTAAAGTCTTATTTGATTTTAATTGAAATATTGCAAAACACCTAACGTAGGCAAGAGTTAATCACCTCTAGGATTTGACAAAACCTTCTTCTGGGTAAAGTTTCATACAGATCCATCCTGGAGATTTTCCATAATCCTCCTCACAAACAAACAGAAGTGAAAAGATAATCCTTCCTTCCTTCCTCCTGGAGGTAATAAATTACAAAGATGCTCAGAACAGGTCTGAGTGGAGACCATAAGAGAAGATACCTGCTGGAATCAAGGCTCCCTTTGTAAACACCTGTATGTGATCAATAATCTAACGATCACATCTTTATTCAAGACAAGAACGCGGTTCTTCACCAAACCTTCTCCGACCTTTCTTTTTCAGGTCCACCAGCCCAGCAGCGCTTCTCTCCTCCTCGGAGAGATGGATGGGTCCGACAGGAAGCCCCTCTCCGGTCTCTGATGGATGCTGCTGCCTCCGATGGCCAGGACACGGCGAGGAAGAGGAGGGGGTTTTGGGCCGGGCTCTACAGAAAACAGATTATGAGCCCTTTGGCCTTCCCTCGCCATAATACATGATGACAGTCGCTCCAGCTGTGTCCACACAGGTGATGTCATCGAAAAATGGATGATGGGATGGCGCAGCGCTGGCCGAGTCGAGTAACTCCGCTCACCAGAGGGTGGGGAGTGCAGAATCAGAGACCAGACCGAAGGTCACCATTTAGAGAGCGAGGAGTTCAAGGGCAGTTTAGAGCGAACTTTGACCCCTAAATCAATTTGTGAGGAATTATGGGATTGCATGAGGAAGTGTGGAGTGACAGAAGTATGTTAGAGATGGAAAACTGATCATCTGTGGCATCTCTTACCCCTAGTGGGAATAATTAAGGTTGTTTGAACACATCATCCAGAATTTCCTCTTATTGACTCAAATTGTGATCAGTTAGTTCACAACATTTACACAAATCAAGTCTCTCACCAGAGTATGAGACCTTTAACTTTCCATTTTATTTTGAAGTTCTACTGGAGAAGTTTCTCCGTCACAGAGATTGGTCCAACGGCTGTTTCCTGTTCCCACTGAGCACCTGCAAACGAAGCCGGATGATGAAAACCACTTCCTGCCCGAGAGGAACTTTAACTTAACACGTTTTCTGGTTTTTAAAACTGATTGAGTTCCTCATTCGGCTTTAAGTAAACCACTTAATACACAACGGCATCTCTTAATCTGAATTTAGCTGTAAAAAACAGGGTTTGAAAACAAGAAAATCTATCAAATCTAATCTAACCTATTTCACATGAATGCATCATAGTACCAGTCACATGTTTGGTCACATGACCATTCAACCTAGATCCGGCCAAACTTTTCACTAGTGTTGCAAATGAATGGTTGCTTTTCCTTTTCCAATGCCGATAAAGTTATGTAAGATTGTATAACATGCAACTAGATTTTTACATAACATTACTCCGATCACTTTTTTGTGAGTCACCCATACGTACGTGTTCCTGTCGGGTGACTCCGACTTCCTGTGCCACAATTTGTATCACAGCAGGCGCAGGCTTCAAGTCTGCCGCTGGCCTCCGTCCACCTGTCAATCAAAATCTCATAACACGTCAAAAAGAACAGAACATTGTCATATTTGGAGAATTCTATTTTTGTTTGTTTAAACTGTCACACATTCGTTGTAACTTCTACCCAACCCTCACGTTTAACCTGAAACGTTTATATTGTACAAATTATTTCTGATATCTACTTATTATGAAAATGGACTGCATTCATTTTGCGTCGCCTGAATTTATGTTTAATCTATGAAAAGAAGAATCTGTGCCGATTAAACCCGATGGCGTCTGCGGCGGATAGAATGACGGGAGTTGTTGCGGCGGCGGCGGCGGCGGCGTCTCACCCGTTCGAGAAGGAGCAGGCCTTGTTGGTGGCATCAATGGCTGCCGTCGCCGCTGTGGCTCTCAGACTGCAGGTTATGTAGATCTGAAACATCAATATTACATTTGTCGTCACAGAATCGAAGTGAAACCAAGAGATGTCTGGAAAGAAGGACCTCCGTTTGGAATTCTAACACCAGTAAATGTCAGGTCTTCTGTCAATAAACCTTTTATCTGACACTGTTTCAACTCAAATCTGTAAGTTTACCCCAAAAGTTCCAAATCCCCCGACTGGAACTCCTCAAATTAAATGTTCAAGAAGCAGTATTTTTTGTAAAAGAAAGCCAAACCCTTGTGAGTTAAATGTGATAAAACGCCTTTGATTCACTTAATATTCTGAAAAGTTAAAGTTATTGCTGTAAAATTGTTTTCATGAGTGTCAATAAATGATTGGAAAAATGGTTGAGAGAAGCAAAAGCTCCCCCTGGTGTCCGAAATAAAAAACTGAGCTTTCCAAAATCAACCCAGTTCTTCCTTGCACCAAGGGGGTTGTAGGTGTACCATTTGAAAATTATCCATGAAATATCTTTTGAGTTAGTTACCGGAAAATTGTGTTATTCATTAAATAAATCTCCCCCTAGTGGGTAAAGTATGAAATTTTAGAGTAAAATATGATATTTACAAAACCCCCCGAAAAGATTCGGAAAGAAAGTGCTGCACGATTGGATTCATGTAAAAACCCTTTTCCGAAAGAAAAGTACTTTTCCGAATTTGATTCGATGCGACATATTTTAAGTAGTGACTTCAAAACGGTAGCGGTCTACATCGGAGAGTCTTTTACTCTCGCAACGTTGAAAGAGTTTAACAAAGTTGGACGGTTAAATGGACGAAAAGTTGCTTCCTGTCCACGCCCTCTTTGTCGTATTCTTCTTCTGGGCGCCGACAAGCTCATCATCGTAGCATTATCGCCACCTTGTGAACGGGAGTGTGGATCGTCTGCGCGCGTCAGAAAGCTGTTCCCGATCTAAACACCGGGTCGGAAAAGATCGCAGGTCACGTAAACGGACGACCGACATCGTAATTCGGAATGGTTTAATTCGGAAAGGAGAAAAGTGTCCCGCGTAAACCCACCCAATGTCACCAAACCACGAGAAACGGTATCATAAACCCCGCCCCCCCCCCCAGTCTCACCACTCCACTGGTGTCCTGCTGGAACCGGAACGCCTCCAACTCAAACTGCAGTTTGTCGTCTTGAGTCCGAGGCAGGAACTTGGAGGAGGAGCCTGTCAGCTGACTGTCAAAGAAACACCTGAACATAAAGAACCATCAGTCAAAATAGTCGTACTATCAGGAAAATCTCTCGTATATGAGCTAAACGGAGTTTTAAGAAGAACATCTTAAGGAGTGAGGCTGTGGATAAAAAAAAGAAAAGACCGCCTGTACGATAAACCGACCCGTTGTTCCCCAGGAAGCTGTATCGGGGGACGGTATCGACGTTGGGGACCAGCGTTGCCACGCAGCTGTCCACCATCGCTCTGAGGGGGACGTGATGAAACCGTTGGACGGTAACCTCAAACTTCATCATGTCTCCCAGCCGGAACTGAGCGGAAGGACGAGGGAACTGCCAATCATCTGAGAGACATGAGGACCAGTCACCACGCAGGGAAGAACAGTCTAAATATTTACAGGTTATTCCAACAGGATGCCAAACAGTTTGTGCCTTGTCCTTCATTTATGGGCGGTTGAACATCTTGTTGGGTAAAAATCTTCAAAATATCTCAAAAGCTCAGATTTATTATTTTCCAGCTAACTTAAAAGAGAAATTTCATCTTAAAATGCTTAAATAAGTCAATCTAATCATAATTTAAAGTCATTAAGGGTCCGAAATCTAGAACAGGGTCACTGAACTTGAAAATGAACTTATTACAATAAAAAAACAAAAAAAAAGTGATACGATCGTTCAGAAAAAACAAAACTACACATTTTGAAGGGGATTCCCCCCCCCCCCTCCCAGTGCAGCAGGACACCGAGGACAGACTTATCACACAGTCACAACAAACACCTACCAGTCATGAGTCTGATGGCGAGGTAGAGACTTTCCTCTGAGGCTTGGGTCCCACTGAATGGAGTCCAGGTGGGCTTCACCTGCCTGCTGCTGACGTCATGCTTCCTGGAGACCAGAAGAAAAGTCTACTAACACTTTTTGGTTTCGGCTTTTCGGCGAACACTTCTTTGAAGAAACGGCTTAGAATCCGGTGAAACAAAAAAAAAGAAGCCTGACTTCTGGTAGTGACACTCGATGGCGATGGACACGTCTGTGGTTCGGATGATTGTCCCGCCCACCAGAGGGTTGGGGGTGTGGTGCAGGGCGAAGGCGTAGATCAACGAGTCCTCGGTCATCTGGAACACAGTTCAGTGGTCGTTTTAAGGGCTGAAGGTCACAAACGAGTATTTTGAATCAACAGGCCGTCGCCCGCGTCAGCAAGGGTGTGTCCCTGAAAAGCCCCCACGCCCCCTGCTTTTTACAACCAATCCACCTCAATGAACCCGATAAGTCGGGGATTTCAGCGAAGGTTCATCGCCGCCGCAGACCTTTTGTGTTAATGCGATTACCCAAGAACCCCCGTCATTTTCAAATTTTACTTAAATTTTACTATTTAAGTAAAATATGACATAATGAAGATAAAACTCCTCCACTCGATTCAGACGCAAAAAATTTGGCCCAAACTATTCGGACTACATTTTTAGATAAAGTTCCTCCTAGTGTCTAACGTAAAATATGCAACTCTAACTTTCCTTATATAAAACATGTTTACAACAAACTCTCACCAGCAGCTGGCTTCCACATCCATGAAGCTCCGACTCAAAGATCAGGACCTGAGCGTCCGGATCTTCGCCCGCGGCGGGACATCCTCCCAAGGTGACGTCCTCAGGCCGGACCGGTTTACCGATCCCAAACAGATCTTTCTTTGCCTCCACTCGTAGAGAGTTCTCTCCGCAGACGACGCTGATGCTGTCGGCGCCGACTGGAACCCTCTGCTCCGAGTGCAAAGGGAAGCGAGGCTCTTCCTCGGGCGGCGGGTCCGGAAAACTCCAGGACAACGGTTTACGGAGGGACTGTTTCTCCTGGAGGACGTCTGGGAGAAACCAGAGTTGTTTACTTTTTACACAAACCGGTCCACAACTAGCTGGAATACAGTTATAATTTAACTTTTATGTTTGCATTTTATTCTGTTACATTGATCTGTGTTCTCTTTGTTGCTGTAAAACTGATATTTCCCCGTTATGGAGATAATAAAGGTTTATCTTAATCAATACAAAGATAATGGTCAGTTAGTTAGTTACTTAGTTAGTTAGTTAACCGAGTACTGTGCAGGATAACTAGAACCATAAAACCCTGAGAGTTCCCCAATCCCCCTTAATTGAACTCAATTGAAAAAAAATTTAAAAAAAATTCTCCCAATAGTGAGTAAAATATGACCTTTTAGAGTAAAATCTAATATATATAAGATGGATCTCGTCGAGTCGATTCATACGCACTAAATTTGGACTAAATCGGACCAACGGTTGACAAATCATGTCTGCAAATCAGTACTTTTGAGTAAAAGCTCCCTCTAGTGAGTAAAATATGTACTTTTAGAGTGAAACACAATGTATGATAGATGGATCTCCTTGAGTCGATTCATACGCACCAAAGTTCTTCTTCCCACTAAAGAATATGTGGGAGTAAAATTTGAAAATTATCCGTGGCATAACAAAAAAAAAAATAAAAAATCCCCCCATAGTGAATAAAATAATATAGTGAGTATATATATATAAAATATACTCCTAGAGGTAAAATATAATATATACAAGATATATCTCAAGTTAATTCATATGAACCAAAATCCGACAAACAGTCAGGAAATTATGTTAAAAAAAAACTGTTTTTCATAAAAACGTTCCCCCTAGTGAGTAAAATATGAACGATAAAAATAAAATATGATATATATACACAAGATGGATGTCATCAAGTCGATTAATATGCACTAAATTCCAGCTAAATTGGACAAACGGTTGGGAACTTATGTCGAAAAAAAAGCCTTGTTTTTTTTCGTAAAAAGCTCCCCCTAGCGAGTGAAATGCGAACTATTATAATAAACCATGACATATGTAAGATGGATATATTCCAAGTCTATTGATATGCACCGGATTTGGACTAACGGTTGAGAAAGTGATGGCCCAAGATAATAATCAAATAAATATAATGTAGGAAAAAGTTCTCTTCGTATAAGAAAAGTAAATTATGAGTCATTGGAGTAGAAGATGATATAAGCTAGACGGGGAGATTAAGCTCCCCCTAGTGCCAGAAATATACCGTCCTTTTGCAAAATCAGCCCAGTTCTTCCTCGCACTAAGGTCTATGTGGGTATAAAATTTGAAAATGATCCACGAAATATTTTTTGCGTTATCGCGTTAAAATGAAGAATTAGCGGTGGACGCGTTGACGTTGATGATTCAATAATATTCCCGACTTTTTGGGATATAATGATGCTAAAGTAATTATTCATCATGTATGTTCAATGTTGTGATAAAAAGTTCTTTTGGGTTCTGCTCTGGTGACATTTCTCAGCATTCTGAATATTTACAAACCAAAACTATTGAAAAAAACTTCCGAAAAAAAATGTAGAAAAAAAAATTCTGATCCTTTGTCAATTCTTCAAATTAAAAAAAAAGAAAAACCCAATTGAGAGCGCTGAGGAGACGGGCCTGACCAGAGAACCGGACCAGTTTTTACACATCCATTCTGGCTTATCGTTCTTTCCTGGTTCTTTGTTTTCCTTAAATGTCTTCATTCCATAGACGACAAACAGATAATAGAATTATGCGTGTCCAGTACCAGAACTCTAACATTCTGTTCATCAGTGATGATGCAGGTTCTCAGTTTTAAATTCTTCTACTGGCTTCTGTTCATCGGAGAACTCATAACTCAACACGGAGCATAAAAATGATGGTCATTATGGTCTGTGGCTGAAGTGGTTCCATGTGGTGCCGATCCGGTTTTACCTGCTGATTCCTGGACTTCAGCTTGGTCTTGCTTCAGCGATCCAAACCTGCCGGCGGTGCGACGGGCGTTCCATCCTAACCCCTGAGCTGCAGCCGAAGCCGCACAGAAAAGACAGAGAAAGATTGTGACGGGCGGCGCCATGGCGACGAGACGGTTTCTGGGTTTGGATTTTTTTTGCTGCGTCTGAAGCAGCCGGACTTCTGCAGCAGGAGGTTTTTGTAGAGCCGGAGTTTAAGCTCCACCTGCACCTCTGATTAAGTTGGTGTTTGTTTCAGCTGCGTCTCGTTTACATTAGTTTTTTACTTTTAGCCTCATTTTCTTTTACATTTTTTAACATCTCTGCGGTGAAATATTTAAAAAGTCAGTCAGGCAGTGGATCGTCGTGAGGATTTACTAAACAGAATTATCTAACTGCATATCAGCAAAAAAGTCTAATAAAGGTCAAAAGGTTTTCTAAAAACATCTTTGTATGTGTGTGTGCGTGTATGTAGGTGTGTGTGTGCGTGTATGTAGGCGTGTGTGTGTGTGTGTGTGCATGTATGTAGGCGTGTGTGTGTGTGTGTGTGTGCGTGTATGTAGGCGTGTGTGTGTGTGTGTGCGTGTATGTAGGCGTGTGTGTGTGCGTGTATGTAGGCGTGTGTGTGTGTGTGTGTGTGCGTGTATGTAGGCGTGTGTGTGTGTGTGTGTGTGTGTGTGTGCGTGTATGTAGGCGTGTGTGTGTGTGTGTGTGTGTGTGACCTCAGCAGGACGGATTCTTTCTGTGGAGGACGCAGGGCGAGAGAACGCGCTTTACTGCCTCTCTAATGATTCTAATTAAATGTATTATTATTATTATTAAACAATTTTAACAGGATGAACTCCATCAGGACCTTTATTAGTCTGTCTGACCCACGCACACACACACGCACCTACACACACATCTACACACAAACACACACACATACAAATCTACATAAACACACACATCTACACACAAACACACACACACACCTACACACACATCTACACACAAACACACGCGCCTACACCTGCATACAGACAAAAACAAGCAAACACACACGCACCTACACACACACACACACACACACACACACACACACACACACACACATCTACACACAAACACACACACACACACCTACATACACACACACACACACCTACATACACATAAACACAAGCAAACACATGCAAACACAAATACACACGCAAACACATACACACACAAATACACACAAACAAACACACTTATATGCAGACACACACAAACACTCACATGAATAATGAAATAGTAAGTTTTATTTTAGCATAGCATAGCTACAAAGCATAATAAATATATATATATACACATATACACACATATATATCCACACACACATATACACGTATATATATACACACACACATATACATATATATGTATATATATATATGTATATTTATATATATACACACATGTACACGTATATATATACACACACATACACACACATATACATATATATTTATATATATATATATGTATATTTATATATATACACACATGTACACGTATATATATACACACACATACACACACATATACATATATATATGTATATATATACACGTATATATATTAAAAAAATGTCCACATAAGGAGTCTTCCTCCATTCATTTCCTGTTTAAAGTGCAGCAGCCTCCTGGGGCTGTTAGCTGCTCACCTTCACTGATATTAATGAGCTCTATCTTCTCACTGCCTTTATTTATTAACTGCTAACAGCCAGAGGAAAACCTGGTGTATGTGTGTGTGTGTGTGTGTGTGTGTGTGTGCGTGTGTGTAAGGGTTTCAGTCCTTTCAGTATAATTTTGAGTTATTTTTAAGCCGACGTTGCTGGTTTTATTTTTCCATTTTTTTTCTTTGGTTTCACAAAAACGAAGCAGTTTGTTAATGATGATGATGGCAGCAGGTTTTTGGGACGACCTTGATGAAGGAGAGGAGAGTTTTTCAGACGACAAACACTTTGCGCTCAGGTAAAGTAGCAAAAATATAAGAACAACAACAAACACACTAATGATGTAAACATTTATAGCACATTGCATAATTTAATGAGTTTATGAAGTAAGTTAGAGACTCTAGTCTTCTATAAACGAAATATTCAGTCAAACGTAAACGGAACTGAACGTTTTGACATTAAATTAAAAAAGGGCTGTGTGTGTGTTTATATGGGTGTGGTCAGGGCTGTGTGTGTGTTTATATGGGTGTGGTCAGGGCTGTGTGTGTGTTTATATGGGTGTGGTCAGGGCTGTGTGTGTGTGGTCAGATTTATATGGGTGTGGTCAGGATTGTGTGGGTGTGGTCAGATTTATATGCGTGTGGTCAGGACTGTGTGGGTGTGGTCAGGGTTGTGTGGGTGTGGTCAGATTTATATGGGTGTGGTCAGGATTGTGTGGGTGTGGTCAGATATATATGGGTGTGGTCAGGGCTGTTTGGGTGTGGCCAGATATATATGGGTGTGGTCAGGGCTGTGTGGGTGTGGTCAGGGCTGTGTGGGTGTGGTCAGATATATATGGGTGTGGTCAGGGCTGTGTGGGTGTGGTCATGGCTGTGTGGGTGTGGTCAGGGCTGTGTGGGTGTGGTCAGGGCGGCTGTGTGGGTGTGGTCAGGGCTGTGTGGGTGTGGTCAGGGCTGCGCAGATCCGGCCAATTTTCTCAATCGCTGTCCATACAGAGCAGCAGGTGAGGTCAATCAGTCCAATATCTACCCTTTAATAGAATAAATTAAAAGGAAATGTATTTAGCGCTGACAATGTCAGTATAACGTTACGCACAGACAATCAGGCACACATTAAAATATCTGGTATTTAAACTTCTTGTTGGAATTTTCAGACTTGCTCTGCTGCGGCTCTGTCCAGGATAGAGGTGGGGGCAGTAAAGGTGTGAAGCCTGGGAGGGGGCGTTTGGATAATTGCCACGAAAACTCTTATCTCTCAGATGAGACCCATTCCCTCGGAATGAACTGCCAGGAAATGTGACATCATCCGAGCTTCTTCGGAGAAACCTGCTGCTGACAGACAAACGTTCACGCGTCTGAAAGACTTCCAGCATTAGATCCTCTCTTGAAGATCCTCTCTGCCACAGCGCCGCTGAGGGTGGAGCAAAAACACAGACATGTCTGGGATGAACCGAAGAGGAGCGAAAGATGAGCAGATGGAAGGAGACAGGAGGTCCAGGAGGAGCAGGAGAAGAACAGCGCGACGTTTAGCTTCTGTCGACCCGGCGGCCCTCGGCTCTTTACTCTCCTGCATCGACGGGAACCTTCTAGACCCAGGAGTCAAAACATCCTTCATCTTAATGATGGAAACGAAGACGACCGACACCGGGACAGAGAAAGTAAACAAACGACATGTTCAGACGATGATGACGATGATGATGATGATGATGATGATGATGACACCCGATCCTGCCACTTCCAGGTCTCGGCTACAGACGAGAGCTTTGGGGATCATTTCTTCTACTTTCTTTCTTCTGGTAATCTGTGACTGGATGTGACTGCATGAACAAGAACTTTGTAAAATATTATATATATATAAAAATATTAAATCCCTGCAAAGTCATGGATATCGTGGAATCGTTGTTAATGCGTAGATCGTTCATGTGATCGCGATAAATCAAAAACTCTTCAATTTCTAATTTTCTAATTTTATACCATCAGACACCTTAGTAAGAGGAAGAACTGGATTGGTTTTTGGGAAGGGTCGGTTGCCTATTTCCTACACTAGGGGGCGCTTTATCTCCGAAAGGTTAGTCCAAATTTGGTGCACGAAGCTAAACATCAACTTATTGCAATTTTCGTGTTTTCTTTTTTACGCCTACGTCTCAAGGCACCCAACAATTAATAATAATAATAATAATAATAATAATAATAATAATAATAATAATAATAATAGATAATAATTAAGTCTATAGAATACGTCTCGAGTGGAAAAAACGTAAAAGGTCACAAATGGAGATCCGAGGTTTCTGCCCGACAACAAGGGAACATTGTTGTAACTGTTGAAACTTCACATTTACTTTGAGGACTTTAACCAAACAGGATAGGAGAACTTTATCATTTGTGTTCATTCAAGGAAATACAGTAAGATTATAAACTACTTAAAGGTCAGCATGCCTCACATCAAGAAGGTTCTGGGTCCAGACTCACACCTCGTGATCAGGGTATGTATGTATCATGTATCCTAACACCGCTTCAGAGAGTGAACACTTCCAATCCTGGAATCCTGAAGGCGGCACCACCCGATAATCTTCCTGTGGGTTTGACTGAAGAACTGTGGAAGCAGAAGTCTGAGGTCTGTTGGGTAAATGAATGTTACGTTTAAGATGGTCCAAAAAAAGAAAAGAAAAGAAAAGAAAGATGTCAGATGATCCGGTTTCATGGACTTTGTTTTTCCCTCCTGCAACACTTATTAATTCCCGTCTGTGTGGCTGATAAGGTTCTGATCAGCTGGCAGAGCGATGGCTGTGGATAATAAAGACTGATAATCACTTCACAGAGGACAGGCAGCCGTGTTTTCATCTTCACCTTTCATCAGGGTGAAGACGACTTTATTGTTGCCGTGAGCAGCTCTTTTATTTCCAATTAACCTGTTTTATTTGATCCGGTTTCGGTAATAAGGCCTCTTGTTTCCTGCTGACACCTGATCTCTGTCACCGTCAGTCTGTTGAAGCATCCGAGACTCATGTTGTCATTCAGGGTTTTGATCTCTGACGAGGTTCTGCGGCCCAACCCTCCAGATTGTTGAGTGTAGAGCTGGAGGCTCGGACTGATGCTGGACTCGGGCCAGCATCTCCGTCCGTCTGATCTTCTTGGCGTCTTCACGGTCCGCTGGAAGACAAGCATCTGGCCTGTTTTGAAGGCTTGCAGCGGGGTTTATGGGTCGAGCCGCTGATTTCATTGTAAAAAAGAGAAGTTTAGAGAAGAAGTAGCGGTTCCTCTGGCTTTTAGAGGAAGTTTTAGATCTTTCGGTTCAGAGCACAGACGAGCTGCACCCGTAGAAATGTTTCCGTAAGAGTAAATCCCTGCCGTCTACCGCTCAATTACGGGCATTCTATCAACTCTTACTTCTTCTAAATACATTCCAATCGTGAAAGCAGACATTGTGCAGGTCGTCCTACTGGAGAATCACTTATACAGTCGGTGATAATATAAAGGATTTATGCCCTATAGCTCAGAAGCCCATCATATAGCAGCGCTGAGAGAAAAGGGCATTAGTGCCGTTAGCTGTTGTACTTCAGAACCACGGACAGCGCCACTGACATCCCAGGCAGTAGCCTTAGATTCTAGTTGGTACAAATCTCAGGAGTGTGTCCACAGGGGGGGGCATAGGGTAACAACTGCCCCCCCTTGTAACCTGACCTCCAAGTGAGCCTTACGATTGATTGATTGATTGATTGATTGATTGATTGGCTGCCGTAACATTTTGAAGGTATGTCACCGTCTTCTTCTGGGGCAACAATTTTCTTTGCATTAATAATGAATGAATGATTGTAAAGACTTCCTCTCTTATTTATTCTACTTCTTTTGACTCTTTTAGTTTGACTTTTTAAATCTTTTTTATTGGCTTTGTATCCGAAACATCAGCTAAATAAATGTAAATAAATATATGAAACACAAAAATGTCAAAAGTGCAAAAAGGCTCTAAGTATGTTAACTGAAGTAGAGAAATTCTATCGCGTTGGGACGAGTTTTGGTCATTCTGATAACGACTGAACCCCCCCCCCCCCTTATCTGTCCTGAACCCTTTGCTCTTCATTTCCATATTTGAATAAATCGGAATGTCATGATCATTCGGGTCATGGATCAAACCCAGCGAGCTTCAGAAAACTCCGATGTATCTGTGTATGTTTCCTCATCTTTCCGTCAGAATCTCTCTCTATCACATTTAGTGATAAACTGTGTGAACCAGCTCACTCCTTAAAAGCTTTTCAACTGTACCGGGCCTGAGGGAACCGCCGCAGACAATGACGGTTTAAGATCTTTGATTAGAGGCATATTTCCCATAAATTACTTCTGATAGCTCACTATTTATATAAGACTAATGTGGCGTAATGAGCTACGCCCTCAGTTATAGCATGTTTCATTACAGAGCCTAATTGATGTTCATCCTAATAGCAGTTCTTCAGGAGACGGCGAGAGGAGAACTGGGCCTGCAGGAGTAGAAATGATTCGGGTTTTTTCTGGAATCATCGGAAGAAGTTTCAAACATCGACCGTTTTTTTTTTTTTGTGCTTGTTTAGATATTTCAATAATTTTAAGTTCTCATCTATAAGTCAGATCACACATGGAACATACACCTATCAGCCAGAACATTATGACTACTGACAGGTGAAGTCAAAATAACGGATTAACTGGTTACCATGGCGACCCATCAGCGGGAAAGACAGTTGATGTGTCTGAAGCAGTAAATAAGAGAAGCATTATGGATCTGTGCGACTTTTACAGAAGCCAAACTGTGATGGTGAGATGATTGTGTCAGAGAAACTCCAGAACTGCAGGTCTTGTTGGGTGTTACTGGTCTACTGTCATCAGAAAGGTGAAAGGGTCATGTGCCCTTCAAGGCTCAATGATGAACATAGGGAGTAGAGACATCACGATGTAGCTACTCACAATGGGCGGAACAGAGCCGCTGAAGTGAAAGGTGCACCAGAAGAGCGGCTACGGAGTATTTGAGAGATACTCAGAGAGTTTGTTGAAGTGGCCGGCGGTTTTAGAGGCTTTCAATAACTCAGACATTCACGTAGAAATCTGCGTCCACGCCTCTTTTCTAGTTTTTGAATGTGCTTCTAAATAATGTTGAGTTGAGTCCCGGTGTTCGGGTGCCAAGCCATCCGTCTGTGAGTCCCTGTGCGGTACATAAATAACGCGTTTCCTCAAGCCACCTAAATTATCTGGAAATAAAAGCCAGGAAGTAAAGAAATATCACTTTGCTGTGTGTAAATATACGAAAACAGGAAAGATGTTTAAAATGGCCAAACGAGTCATTTGCTGTTCCCCCTTCTCTCTGCCAGGGAGACAAAAGGCACAAAAGAATGACATCGTTATTGAAAATCCACCAACACAACTGAACGGTTGGTCAAGCGACTTTTTAAGTTTGGAAATTGCAGTTAAGAATTAATGTCGCATTATCTCTGCTTTTGACGAGGATGATGATGATGATGTTTCTGTCTGACAAACAACATCCACACTCCGGTCCTTCATTTCTCCAATCACGGACATCGTCTCGCCACCTCCACTCCAAGAAGGATACCTGTCTCTGTTGTGGTCGCGCTCCACCTGGGCAATAATATCCCTGATGGACAGCCAAGAAATGGCGCTGGCATTGGCGTGGAGCTGGGACACATATTAAAGATGGAGTGCTGGAGGATTACGCTGACATTTCTATCAGAAGTTTCTTCACAGCGGTGTCTGAGCTGCCCGGAGATGCCGCGTCCTCCACCTGCAATAAAACCCCTCCGCCCTCCAGATGCCTCTCACGGCTCTGTAATTGCAACGGAGAGACGCTCGTTCAAAACTCTGTCACAAGGTTTGTCCGCCGTGTGATTTATGGCTTCAAAGAGTTCCTGTTTCATTTCAACAAAATTTATTGTGTCTGGCTCCGAGTGTGACAGCTGAGGGGAGCAGAACTCAGAAACCATGTTTTCGGATTTCCTAACTCCTTAAGAAGAAGAAAGAAAAAAAAACACATTTCATATAAAAAAGAGATAAAAATGTGGCAGGAGCTGAAATTAAATCTAAAATGATAGTTTCGCCATTGTATCCTATACTGCATAGATGTAAAAGCACTTAGAGGGAGAACGTAAGACAGATGATGAAGATTTATATGAATGAAGAGGTCGGCTTTACATTATTCACACTCAGGGATATTATGGAGTCATCACAGGATCGGCGGCGCCAAAAATCCTTCTACTTACCGCGATAACTCCAAAACTATTTCATTGATCATTTTCAAATTTTGTACCAGCATAGACCTTAGTGCGAGGAAGAACTGGATTAATTTAGGGGAAGATCAGTTGTATATTTCCAACACTAGGTTCTCGGTTTTAGTGCCATCATTTCTCAATTATAGCTCCAATTTAGTCCAAATTCGGTGCGTATGAATCGACTCAAGGAGATTTATTGGATTAATATTATATTTTACTAGAATAATTCATACTTTACTCACTAGTGGGAGCTATTTATATGAAAATCTCCGTTTTTCGGACATAACTCCAAAACTATTCCATGGATAGTTTTCATTGTATCCACCTGAGCTGGATTTTTACGAAAAAAAAACCCCATTGTTTTTCAGACATAACTTCACATTTAATTCTAGGAATTGAATCGATTGATCGTCGCTTGTACAACGCAGCAGATTAGGGACCTTCCAGGAATATACCCTTACTCTTTAGGATCACAGCGTGGGCATCGTTGCAAATACAATGTCGACTACTTTTGTCGTGATTTTGCCTGAGACTGATTGTATATCACGCAAACTCAAATTTTTTTGATATCCCATAGTTTATCATGAAACCCAGATGAAGTGTTCTCTGCTTGATATCGAGATGATTAGTGTTCAAATCAGCCGCCTGTCCTTCATCAGAGCGACAGCTGACTTGAAGGACAGGTGGACAGAAAAGGATTCTGAGTAGATCATAGCCACTCAGGAAGAATCCTAGAGGGATTTTTGTTGTGTGTGTGTGTGTGTGTGTGTGTGTGTGTGTTTGTGTGGTATGGTCAGACAGGCAGTCAGACAGGCAGTCAGACAGGCAGTAATTAGATGTCTCATTCTTCAGAGTTATGAGCTCATTCCACTGGACAGACTCACCTGATGACCCACAACATGATCTCATCTTATAATAAATATTGATTCATCTACTGAGAAAATCTCCGTTCTGCTCAAAGGTTAATCTAACTTTCCCAAAACTCCGAGACGCTTCGATTCACACAGAAAAACCTTTCTCTCATTTTGTGTGTATATATTTATACTTCCTCATAATACAATAGTAAAAACATTACGCTTGAGTCCCCGAAAAGCCCCCCAACCCCATGATGCGTGATACGAGGAATCCCTCTGATTGAACTCCTCAAATGGAATGTAAAGTTATGTCTGAAAACAATGTTTTTTTGTAATAAAGCGCTCCCCCTAGTGAGTAAAATATGAACTACTAGAGTAACGTATGACAGATCTCCATGAGTCGATTCATATGCACCGAATCCGACCCAAATGTTTTGGAGATAAAGCTCCCTCTAGTGTTGGAATTATGCAACCAAACTTTTCCAAAATCACACCAGTTCTTCCTCACACTGAGGTCTATGTTGGTATACAATTTGAAAATGATCGATGAGATTGTTTTTGAGTTATGGCTCCATTATCACGAAGGATCTTGGGTGATGACTATTCCATTATATCCCTGACTTTTCAAGGATAAAATAAAACAAACTTCTCTAATTCTTTCTTTTTAGTTCAAAGTGATATTGCTTTCATGCACATGCGTAGGATTGTTTGGCCTTGCTGGAAGACTGCGCTCTAGTTTATTCCCTGTGTGAGTTACAAGTATAAAGTTTCCAGCTCATTTAAATAAAAATAACGATTTCAGAATCCCACTTTAATAAAACTTTATTTTGAATTAATTATAATTGTTTTCTACGTTAATCCTTTTTCAGTTCAAATAACATGACAACCTCTTACTCTTTCTCACTCTTCTCTTTCCTATCCTCTTCCTCCTTCCCTGGTTTGCATTGAAAAGGTCACACATACGTGTTTTATGCATGTAAAAAATTTTCCATAAGTGACGATAAATAAAGAAATAGAGAGTTTATGGTGTAAATAAATGTTGGGGGTCAGTCCACATTTGTCCACAGTAGATCTGTTCGCTGCAGAGGGATGTGAAAATATTGCTAAATAGTACTTTTCAGTGAATGTGGGCCAGGCAGGATCTGAGTTATGATTTTATGCTCTTAAATTTTCCCTCCACTCTTCCTCCATGTTCTGGCACCCAAAACACAAACCTGATTATCAAGAGTGTTTATAGTAACTGAGAGAGAATTTATCTGAACAGCAACAACAACAACAACAACAACAACAAGAGTTCAGGAGGAGTATGGGAGAAAGCAAGGTTATATTCCTGAAAAAAAAGCCAAATTCCCTGCGGTGTACTATTAATCCCCTTGATTTAACTCATTAAAGCTCCCCTAGTGGTAAGATATGATATATACGACTCGAGTTGATTCATAGGATCCACATTTGGACTAAATTGGACCAACGGTGAGGAGATTTGTTTGAAAAACAGTGATTTTTATTAAAAAAAGTTCTCCCTAACGTGTAAAATAGGAGATTTTAGAGACAAAGGCAACAAATAAGGGATTTGATCTCCTCCCAGATCCCCCTTGTGTCAGAGATACACAATCGACCTGAAGATTGCTACAGAACTTTTACTCCTGTGCTCCGGTTCAGAGTGTCCCCACAGGAAACATCAGAACCTGGACCGGCAGCTGCTCCTCGCTGGAAGTAATCAGGCAAACCATCAGAACCGGCGCTGCAGGAGAAAAGCACTGATGGCTAATAAAGGACACTTCCCACCGTTCATCACAATGGTTTCTCTCTGTGGAGGTCCGGCATGGTCTACTGCTGCCTAATCGCCACACAGTGAGGATGAGGAGGAGAATCTACCCACAAACCATCAGACCGCCAAACTCACACTGATGGGAAAGATGGGACTGAACACAGAAAGACTGGAAACCATTAAAAGGATTGATGCGCTTTTCAAATTACTTAATTTTATCATATTATAGCATCCGCTGCAGATCCTTCGTGTTAACCTGATAACTCAAAAGCTATTTCATGGATCATTTTCACATTTTATACCTATAAATATAGACCTTACAGCGACGAAGAACTGGCTTCATTTTGGGAAAAGTCGGTTATATATTTCCGCCACTAGAGGGAGTTTTATCTCCAAAAACATTTTCAAGCCATGATTTTGTCAAAGTTGGTCCGATTAAGTCGAAGGAGATTTATCTGGTCAATATCATATTTTACTCTAATAAATTCTATATTATAAAATGAAGAAGCGTACATAGAGTAATTTTTTGACGGACATTTTTGACTTTTTGTTGCACTTTTTTTCTTAACAAATCAAATTTGGGATCTTAAACTGGAAATCTTGTGACAGTCCATGAATATGAGGTTTTGTTGTCGATCTGAGCACAGCTGTTTACGGCTGATATTCTCAGCTGCAGGCACATTTCATGTTGCAACTGCAACAAATCCCAGAGGAGGGGATTCTGGTGGGAGTGATTTTATCAGGGGATTTCTGTGTTTGGTGAAATATGCAAAGGCTGATTGGCACAGGATCAGAATCAAAGATAACCTCGGCAATTAACATTAATCAGAAGGGCCCGGGTGACGCGGGTTTGGTCTGAATGAGGCTTTTCTGTGTGGTGAATCGGCGCCTACAGAGCCTTTAATCCCGCCTCAGATCTGGTGTCCATCATTCTTAAGGGTTTACTCCGACGCGCTTCATGAACTCACCAGAACAGGGCAGTGATGAAAACCAGAGAGGTGAAAAAGGTGCGTTCCTGCGAATCGATCCACAGACCAACCGGTGAGCTCCTTCTATCAAAGTATGACATATCGATCAGGTCTGCAGTCCCAGCCTGCAGACATCTGCCGCCGTAATTGAGTCGGGAGGGTTCAGGAGTATCTCTGCATCCTTTGAGGGCCGCCGCCAATTTGATCCGAGCCGCCGCTTTCAATCACTTTATAACAGACCCGTGGTTTCCAAGGAGTCGCAGCAGAAAGAAGCGTGTCCGAGTTTCGCCAGAGTTGATCTCGGCCTTTGAGGGACAAAACGTGGAAAGAGAGATCATTCAAAAAGTGACCCACAGAATCTGTGCTGTGAGGCCAAACAGGTTTTATTGAAAATCTCTATTTGTTACCTTCTGTTTGAATCCGTCAACAACATTATTAATTTCCTGCTCAGCTGTTTGTTCGAGCACATTTTCAGTCAGTTCTTCACTTCGTCTTAGAAAATGATCCTGTTAAAAATACGAGCCAGTGGCAGCATGTTTATTCTAAAGAGTAAGGGGCCAAGGATGGAGCCCTGGGGGACACCACAGGTCAAGGGGTACCGTATTGTATTGTATTGTTATTGTATTGTTATTGTATTGTTATAGTAATGTTCCCAAGTTCCCAATCCCCTGCGTTGAACAAGCGTTCGCCCTGATTGAACTCTTCAAATTGAAAGTGAAGTCATTTTTTTTGCCAAATTAGCTCCTCCCACCAACAGTTGAGAAATGATGGCATGGAAAACTTTTGGAGATAAAGCTCCCTCTAGTGTCTGAAATGTACAACCGACCTCTTTAAAAATGTATCCAGTTCTTCCTTGCGCTACGTTCTATGGGGGTATAAAATTAGAAAATGATCCATTCAACAGTTTTTGAGTATAGCGTTCATACATCTGGGGCGGCGGTGGTCCCGGCGCTGGCAGCGGACTTTCTGGGATATAAGGATCATCTCTCACGACGACCAACATTCTTCTTCTCACTCAGAAGCTCCTGTCAGCTCTGATGTCATCATGTCGCCATTCTCCAGTTGTGACTTTGCCCGAGGCTGCTACAGGACTACCTGTCCATGCTGATGTCACTTCCTGTGACAGGTTCCACCGGCCCATGACGTTCACATGTAACCAGATGCTGCCATGACAGCAGGATGTGATGTCACGTTGGTGTCAGATGTAAATGTCTTCTCAAATATAACCTGACTGACGTTTGACGGATGACAACACCGTCCGCCCGTCACATCCCATAACGACCCACAGAGAGACGATCGCTCTGTTTTCCCCCGCCGTTTTCCCTGCCATGATCCTTCCGACTCATCAATGTTTGATGTGACAGTAAACAGACGTAAACACAGATGTCAACATGACAAACTGGTACCAAACATCCAACACATCATCTCCTCCGAGGGCGCCGGGTTTCCCCCAGAGCGAGAGCGAACGTGAGCCGCCGCCATTAACCACGTCCTTCACTTCCTGTCTGTCTGCGGAGCATGAATCAAACAGCAGACGATGAAATATTGACTCACAGAGAAGAGCTGCGGGGAGGGAAGAGGTTTTTTTTGTTTCTTTGGGGGGGATTTCAGTTCCACCAGCGTAACGTCTTTTTTTTTATTATTATCAGTTTTTAGTTTCAGGAAAGACGTACGATGTTTCACGGAGTTCGAAATAAGAAAAATAATAATAGTAAGCATATATTTCTGTCACCTTAATCAATTTTTTTTTGATACCCAGGTAGACCTTGTGCAAGGAAGAACTGGATTGATTTTAGGAAATGGTGGTTGCATATTTCCACCACTAGGGAGAGCGCTACCGCCGAAAGTTTTTAGCTATAATTTCTCAACCGTTGATCCAATTTAGTCAAAATATGGTGAATATGAATTGACCCACGTTGATTTATCTGCTAAATATCATATTTTACTCACTAGGGGGAGCCTTTTTTTTTTTTTTATATGAAAAACACTGATTTTTCAGACATAGCTTCACAATTAATTTACAGGGTTCAATCAGGGGAGTTGCTTGTAGAACGCAGGGGATTTGGGGCTTTTTAGGGACGAACCCTCGCTGTCCTGGACGACGGCGTAGTTCTAGTTAAAAACGTGAAACCAGTATAAATCACATATTCATTTATTTTGAGTGTGGAGTCATTTTATCCGCCTTCATCTGGTCCCTGGTGCTTTTCTGTTTCGGACATTTATTTTCTTTTAAAAAGAAATAAAGATTAAATAAGATTATTATTATTTTTTGACAGCCTCTCATTGCTGGATGCATCTGCATCTTTGTACCTGCGCCATATTTCTTAATTAATTAAAAATGATGAAAGTGACAGGCGGTCTATTATGCTGAAGATTTATTTTCGATTGGCAGCTAAAGAGTGAGTGACATCTAATAGAGTAGGAGGTCGTTTGCATTACATTTATGTGTTTTTACTCCAGACAAGTGCATGAAATGTGAAAATGGAACTTTTCCTCTGCATTTTTTGTGAATTCCTTGAAACTGAAAATATGCATAAAAGCGTATTTGGTTATTTGGTTATACACACATTCATTCAAAATCCAATCAGGACTTATTCTGGGGGTGAAGGCCGTTGATCTACCGATACATCCACTGAATAAACTGAACAGAAGACCGATCGAGTGGGCTTGAACTCGTCTGCTGGTGACTGTTTGTCCTGAAACGTATTGATTTGATATCAGAGGAAACGACAACAGCTGACGGCAGGAAACCCTGAGGTCCGATCTATAATTCACAGGTTTGTTGTAGTTTGTACAGGCAGACACTGGGAAATCGGTAGATAGGCCAGAATAATCGGAATTACTGCATCAAACGAGAGTCATCGCATCGTCAGGTGTAATAAATGGTTTATTACTGTGTGGTTAATTATATAATAAAACATGACGCACAAATTTTACTCACTGACTTCTGCAGCTTTTTTTCTATAACTTACATCATTTGGCTATTAGCTCACAACCGCTTAAATGAAGCCACCTCTAAAATCAGAAATATCCTGTCATAATTGCGCCTGGCAGTGGGAGGGATGTTTAAGACAGTAAGTTGTCCTTGAGGTTGACGAAAAAACGAAAAAAATCCAAAACAAAGCCAAAGAATTTTATCAAATACACGGAAAAACCACAAAAATAAGAAGTGACTTTAACTAGAAGAGAGCAACAATGAGTCAATTCAAAACAAACAAACCCTGATTTCATCTTCATGATGATGAAAACTTATTTTACCGCCATTATTGGATTACATTAACGTTTTTAGGGATTTTCACGATTAATTAGTTATTCGGTGTAAAGTAAATGTGACCTATAGAACAAGATGAAACTAAATGTGACAAAAAGACTGAAGATACACACATACACACACACACACACACATGCACACACACATACAGGCTGTAATCGTTTTAACTGTTGGTTAAAAACTTACGCTGGTACTCACTAGGTAGTATATGCAAGAACACACACACACACATATGCACACACACACATACGCACATAGACACGCACACACATTCCACTCCAGGCTGTAATCTTTCGCTTCCCAAAAATGACCTCATCGTTGGTTAAAAACTTAAGCCGGTACTCACTATGTAGTATATACAAGAACACACCCTCACACACACACACACACACTCTCCTCCAGGCTATAATCTTTAATCTTCTTGATAAAGTTGTTTTTTTCTCTCGGTGGATTTTATCTCCCGATGTGGCTGATGTTGCTCTGATAGACTTCATCATTATTCCCTGCATCATCCTGCTAGCAAAGCGTTACTGGGGCAACAGTGACCTTGCCAACGGCACTCTGTTACGAAACACTAATTGGGATGAGTTTGGGTGAAAGACAAAAAGCTGTTTAGCTGCAGATGAAATGTGTAGTGAGAGTCAGAGTAAACTCACCGGAACACTCAGGATCGATATCAAGGATGAAGCTTAGCATCACTGAAAGCTACGGAAGATGTAGAGTATGAGGACGATGGTGTTTATTAAAAATCAGCTGATCATTGTGATTATTAGTAATGCAGTATTTCCACTTCTGCAGATCTTTTGTGCTGTTTCTTACCCACATACATTCCAGTGTGAGTGGATTGATTTTGGGAATGGTTGGTTGTAAATTCCTGCCACTAGGGGGCGCTCAATCTCTTTTCGGGACATAATTGATCTTTTGTTGGTCAATTCAGTCCAAATTTGCCGCATTTGAATCGTCTAAACGAAAGATAACCTGTTCAGCTCACATTCCACCCTAAAAGTTAATATTTTGTTCTCCAGTGGGCGCTTTTTTTACGAAATACACTTTTTTTTCGAACATGACTTGGTAGGATTTGATTCCCATTTAATTGACTTTTCTGCTTGTACATATACTTCAGTCTCTGCGTCGTTGTTTTCAGTTCCTCGTACCTCAGGCTGGGGGTTTGCAGGGAAATGAAACGAGTTATTTTAGTCTGACCCTGGTAACTGAGGACTATATGCAGCCAGCCAAATATAAGCAATAAAGTCTAAATGAAAAACAGTTGGATGCAGAATCAAATATCTTTGCGGCGTCCGTCTCGGCTCGGTGGAACATTACTGATCTCTGGATATCCGTCACGGCGACAGACAGAGACAGTCCGCGCCAAACTAAGCAACTATTGACATTTTTAGGTAAACACATCTCCAGAGGCAGTCAGCTGTTTTTTTCACCTGTGTTTTTTTTCCATCTGTGTTTTTCTGACCTTTAGAGTGATCAATACCCAAACATTCATCTGATAGTACTGATTAGTTCCTAATCTCGCTGACCTTTGACCTTTGAGTGTCTGAACTGAGCTTATTGATTATTTTGATGCAGGACACCAGTGAGGACGGAATTAACTAAAGTGGTCTGGATCCATACGGAGGTCAAAGGTCAAGTGCTGCAAATTAAGAAGAATGTTCAGACGGGGGAGGGGGAGATCGGTATTTATCGGGTTCTGGACAAAAGAAAGAAGGTTTGTGTGTTTTTGTGTTTGTCCCCCAGCAAAGGGAATGGAAAGCAGCAGCTGATAACTTCTACAGGGTTAGAAGACCAGATGAAAACATAAAAACTGTAAAAATGTTCACTAGAAATTTACCAGGTAATAGTAAATAAGTAAAGTACTGTAGTTTTTTAGATACATCCTTCCTGTTAACGCGATAACTCCAAAACCATTTCATGGATCATTTTCTAATTTGATACCAACATAGACCTTGGTGCGAGGAAGAACTGGATTGTTGTTGCCAAAGGTGTGTTGACTATCTCCAAAAGATTTTGGGCCATAATTTTACACCTCTTGGTTTGATTTAGTCCAAATATGTTGCTTATGAATCCACTGGAAGAGATCTATCGAGTAAATATCATATTTTACTTCAGCTGCTCATATTTTAAACACTAGGGGGAGCTTTATTCACAAAGAAACGCCGTTTCCTGAACAGAACTCAAAAAACTAGTTCATGGATCATTTTCAAATTTCACACCCACTTAGACTTTAGTGTGAGGAAGAACTGGACTGATTTGGGGAACTATCAGCTGCCTTGAAACTAGGAGGAACTTTATCGCCTTTATTCTCTTTTTTGGGCCATAACTTCTCAACCATGGATCTTATTTAGTCCAAATTTGAGTTAAGTATTTTAGATATATTATAATGTTTAGGTCAGATTTTACTCTAATGGTTTATATTTTCATGAAGTTTCTCTCTCTCTTTTTTTTTTTTTTCCCACAAACCATTCTGTGGACATTATTGAGGATAATTGAGGAATTCAAGCTCGTACAACGCAGGGGATTGGGGACTTTTGAGGGATTATACCCCTGCTCTATGGGACGACAGCATGGGATGTACTTTTAATGAGACAAAGACCACTTTTATTAAGCCCCCCTCCAAAGGGGGCGTCTTCTGTCAATCATCGGCGATGACCTCATCAGTGCAGCTCCAGACATCTGTATTAAAAAAAAGCAGAGCAGGATGTAATGTGTCAGTTTTCACTTTTTAGATTCTGGATAAGATGTCAGGGAATAATTCACAAATCTCTAAGTGAATAAAAGTGAGAGACGGGAGTTAAAAAAAACAGACGCATGGTGACATAAACAACCCGGCATGAACCTGAAGGACCTTTTCAACAACAACAACAACAAAAATTCATTAGGTTGAATTATTTGGATTAGTTAATTTCAGAAATGTAATGTAATCCTTTTATTTATTTTAATTTATTCTATAAAGTGTCTGCTCACAGATCAGACTGTGAAAAACCCAAAAATGACATAAAACCAATTCTGGCTTTCTTTTTTTTTTTTTGTTTCTTCATTGTTTTTAACATTATTAAGAATGTAAGTAATTTTTCTCCTTTGATGCCAAGAAGAAAAAAAAAAAATCAATTATGATCTGTTTTCTGCTTTTTCATTTTCAGATTAAAAAATGCTTTGAAATCTAATTTAAAATTAAATAGATCTACGTCTCTGAACCTTTATCGATATGTCTTATGAGAAAATAATAAGATACAGAAAACAAATGATTCTAGCGACTGTTTAAAAAGATGTGTCTGATAGAAGACGGATGATAAATGATAATTAAACCAAATCAAATCGACTTGGAACTACTGTGGTTCTTTCAGCAGGTCAAACGTGGTTTTATTCCCAAGACCACAAAATAATAAGAATACTAAAGCTTTTTTTTTATTTATTAAAAACTTTTTTTTTAATAAATACACAGAAAATCCGAAAAATTTGATTTGGAAAATCTAATTATTCATTATTGATTTCTGTCTTTGTCTCTACTATTCTGGGTATGGTTAACATTAAAATGTTTAGCCATTATTTCTTATAAGTCTCTGACTGTTTCCCCACTTTATAAAGATTAGAAATTAAAAGTCTAAAATGTAACATTTTACAGAGTTTTTCTTGCTAATTACACCCAAACTGTCCTCATTTAATCCTTATCGGGGAATTGAAGTATTCCTATTAATGCTGTAATTTCCTGTTTTTGCAGAAACTGGCGCTTTAAACGTTCCCCAACTTAAAATCGTATTATTATCAGGCGTTTTGAACGCCTCCTCACCGCGATGTGCTGATGGTTGTTGTTGTTCTGGCGTGTCGACAACAGGTTAGCGTTCATTTCCTATTTATATACACATATATATATATATATACATATATATGTATATATATATATGTGTATGTATAACTGCCTTGCTCCGGGAACTGATAACCCGGGAGAAAACATTTACACACATGTGTGAACGACCCTGACAATGTCGTGACCCTGACAGGAAGTTGAGCTAATTAACTCACGGAACTTCACTCACAGGGTTAAGAGAGAGGAGAGAGAAAAAAGAAAAACCCTCAGAAAGAATTCAAGCCTGATGAAGACGAGAGGAAAGGGATTCAGAGTGTGAAGAGCGCGGCTTTAAAAAGGGGAAGGAAGCTGCTTTTAATTGGACGCTGGTGGACATTAACAAAAAACCGCCAGATGAGCGATAGACCCGATTTTTCAAAAAAATAACTTCCGCAGCTCTCTTCTCCTCTTCTCAGACCGAGCGGCGGGGTCAAAGGTCACGGCAGCCGGGGTGCTTCTAAAAGGATTACATGCGAGCATCCAGTGCCAGGATGTCATTTCTGACCTCCAGCTGAGATGAAACATAAAGATTCTTTTCCTCTCTGACCTGAAAAGCCGTCTCCGAGCTTTTTACCAGCGCCTGACCTTGAGGACAAAAACCTTCCTCGGCCCCCGTCGCCTGGAGTAAAAGGCCGGCGCTCGCCTACGGAGATCTTTCAGCACCGGTGGTAATTGGATCCCGGTCTGTCTCTTCCTCCCCGCTGCTCTTCTCTGCTCTCGCTGCTGGAGGCATCATCATCAGCGCTCTAATAAGGCGAAGAGCGGGAGCGCCTTGAGCGAGTCATTATTCACAGTAATGACTTCTCACTCAGCTCCTCGCTCACAGGACGAGCTGTGTCTGCTCACACCGGGCCGGGCCGCAGCTCAACCACCCGGGTCAGACTCCCAGCACTGACGCTTTCCTGGTGTCTTTTCACTTTTGCAGAAAAACTCCGTATGGCGCCTTTATAGAATGACTGGGATGTTGTTGTTGTTGTTTTTGTCACTTAAACCGTCAACAGGAAGAACTTATTGTCAACAAACTCACTGATGGACACGCAGGTGAAAACAGCCTCATTTCTGCAGGTGAGGAAGATTAAGTACTGAGATATTCCTCAGCTGTTGTTGGACAGAGTGTCTTTTACACACCGTGACTCTCTGGGAGAAGAAGAGGATGAAGAGGAGGAGTGTGGAGTATTGATGAATCAGTGAGGAGTTCTCCAAAGTGAAAGAGGTCAGTAACCTGGAGGGAGGAGAGCTGTGTGTGTGTGTGTGACTGTGTGTGTGTGTGACTGTGTTTTTGTGTGTGTGTGTGACTGTGTTTGTGTGTGTGTGTGTGACTGTGTGTGTGTGTGTGACTGTGTGTGTATTAGTGTGTGTGAGTGTGTGTGTGTGACTGTGTGTGTGTGTGACTGTGTGTGTGTGACTGTGTTTGTGACTGTGTGTGTGTTAGTGTGTGTGTGTGTGACTGTGTGTGTGTTAGTGTGTGTGACTGTGTGTGTGTGTGACTGTGTGCGTGTCTGTGTGTGTGTGTATTTGTGTGTGTGTGTGTGTGAGAGTGTCTGTGTGTGTGAGAGTGTCTGTGTGTGTGTGTGTGAGAGTGTCTGTGTGTGTGTGTGTCTGGGAGTATAAATAATGGACGTCTGCAACAGGCTCACATAAAACAACCCACTGACTCACCTTTGATCTATCCATCCATCCATCCATCCATCCATCCATCCATCCATCCACTCAGGGCACCAGTAAGGAGGCAACTCAGGTGGGAGCAATCCTGTCTCATGAACTGGGCCATAATATGGGCATGAACCATGATGACTCCAGCAGATGGCTGGACAGACAGACAGACAGACAGACAGACAGACAGACAGACAGACAGACAGACGCTATCTATCTATCTATCTATCTATCTATCTATCTATCTATCTATCTGTCCGTCCGTCCGTCCGTCCGTCCGTCTCGTTAACCCTAGTAGGTTTCTTAATTCTTCTGTTCTTCTTCCGTTTAGTTAGATTCTTTTTTTCAGCTGTATTTTGTGTTTCCTGTTTTATTTTGAAAAGGCTCAATTCTCTGCTTCTTTCCTAAGATGTTGTCCTTTCCTTGTTTCCTCACTTTTCACCCAGTGTTTCCTCCCTCCTAGTTTCCCTGTGTTTCTATCATTATTTGTTACTTTCTTATTTTCATCAGTGTTTTTAATTCAACATTATTTTGTGAAGATTTATTTTGTGACGGTTTAGTTTTTCATTCGGGTCCAGTGTTCTAACAGGTTTAGGTTTGATCTGCCGTTGGGGATGAGGATTTAATGAAAACATCCTGTTCCGTCGCTTTGACGTCGTGAAATCAACATATTTTAGAGATTAAACTTCGATCGCGAGAGACGTGTGAAAAACAGGTTTAAGAAAAAGAAAGAAAAGAAGATAGAAGTGTTTGTTGGAGCAGATGAAATGTGATAATTAATCCGTAGAAAGTTTCCTCGGGGAGATTTTCTTCAAAGGGTTTCTGTCCTGAGCTGCAGGAAGATTAAACCGAAAAAACCCTGTTGACATAAATCTCAGCTCCGAGGGCGACTCAAAGGTGGGCCGCCTGCTGCCCCTCCGCGATAAAAGAGAATTAATGAAGATGTTCTACTGTGTGTTAGTTGTACTGTGTGTTAGTTGTACTGTGTGTTAGTTGTACTGTGTGTTAGTTGTACTGTGTGTAAGTTGTACTGTGTGTAAGTTGTACTGTGTGTTAGTTGTACTGTGTGTTAGTTGTACTGTGTGTTAGTTGTACTGTGTGTAAGTTGTACTGTGTGTTAGTTGTACTGTGTGT
>VRLP01005903.1:0-32678 GCA_009660295.1 Lophius piscatorius
ACCATCTCAGGGCTCCACAGACGACTGACACATTTAAAAAAGGACTTAAAACTTTCCTTTTTAGCAGAACCTATAACTTTAATTAACATTGCTGCTTTTTGGTTATGTTTTTATATAGTTATTATTATATTTTTTATTGACGCTTTTATCTGCTTTTGCTTTGTAGCACTATGAGATTTGATCCAAATGTAAAGTGCGTTATAAATTAAATGTATTATTATTATTATTATTATTAATGGATTAGTTCATGTTACTGGATTAATGCATGTTAATGGATTAATGCATGTTACTAATTTGACTTCTTCCCTGGAGTCTTTGTGTTTTCTGACCCTGTGAGGTCACATGGTTGGTGATGGTTCTGCTGCTGTGGACCTGCTCGATGTCCTCTGATCACAAGATGCTCATGATGATGATTATTGTTGTTATCATTATTATTATTGTATAGTATTTCCCCATAAACTATCACTATATGTTACATTAATATTAATGTTATTATCAACCTGGGATCCTGCTGCTGCCGCGGACCGACCGTGGAGCGGTTGGAGAAAGTGGATTATAGCTGATATCTTTGCTGCTTTCCCCCCGTCTGTATCTCTCCTCACCCGTCTCTCTCTCTCTCTCTCTCTCTCTCTCTCTTTTTTCGAACCCAACCGGTCATGGCAGTAGGCCGTCCACCCTATCTGCTCGAGGTTTCTGCCTGTTAAAAGGCAGTTTTTTCTCGCTATTGTCGACAAGTGCTGCTCACGGTGGAATTTTTTGTTGGTTCTCTGTAGATAATTATATAAAGAGTTTGTTCTAGACCTGCTCTTTCTGGAAAACACCTTCAGACAACTGTTGTTGTGGATTGTCGCTATATAAATAAAGATTGATTGATTGAAAGGTAAAATAAATAAGAATAAATAACGTAAAAATAAAAAGGATAGATAGGATTATTTTTTTCATTAACATAATATTAATATTATTCGAAAATAAAATGTTTATTCAGGGTCTCACCGGAAAAACCCGGTACTGAGACTGGCCTGGATCGGAGCCTCCAGGTCGGTTTGGGACTTGGGGAAACCTCTGACCTCCTCATCTCAGGATCCTGACCACGCCCCCTGCCGCTCGGTGCGCGTTGATTGGCTGCCGGTGGCCGGTGTCTGGAGGAGCGTGTATTCTAATAAAACTCCTCCATCCTGTCTGACACTTGTTGCTGCTGTTGCTCCACCGGGAGAGGAACCTGAACCGCTTCAGCTCTTAAGGGATTTCCCGCGGGGAGTGATGAACTCCATCGACCCCCAGTCCCACCACCAGCACCAGCACCACCACCACACCTCCCCTACCGTCGGCTCTCTGCCCCCTAAAGCCGCTCAGGAGGCCCCTGACATGGCCACGGTCTACTGCGACAACCTGAGCAGCATGTACCACCAGCAGAGCCTGCAGGGCGCGCAGAGACCCGCCGGATACGGACTCGGGGATTACGCGGCGTCTCCAAACCCATACCTGTGGCTCAACGGACCGGCAGTCAACTCGTCCGCCTCCTACCTGCACGGAAACAACCCCACGTCGTTCATCCCGCCGTCCTACGGCTCCCAGCGGCAGTTCCTCCCCAACTCCCCGGGCTTCGGTGGACCGGAGCTGGGGTGGCTCTCCATCGCCAGCCAGGAGGAGCTGCTGAAGCTGGTCCGGCCGCCATACTCCTACTCGGCGCTCATCGCCATGGCCATCCAGAACGCGCACGAGAAGAAGCTGACCCTCAGCCAGATCTACCAGTACGTGGCCGACAACTTCCCCTTCTACAAGAAGAGCAAAGCGGGCTGGCAGAACTCCATCCGCCACAACCTGTCACTGAACGACTGCTTCAAGAAGGTGCCCAGAGACGAGGACGACCCAGGTACCTGAACGCACCGCTAGAATACGTGAACTTTGAGTGTTAAAAAAAATGCTGAAGGATCCAGGTATCTGAATGCACCATCAAAACATGTTTCAAAAAGATCATAATAATTAAAAAATAGATGACGAGCCAGGTACCTGAACGCACCGCTAGAATACGTGAACTTTGAATAATAAAAAAAATGCTGAAGGATCCAGGTATCTGAATGCACCATCAAAACATGTTTCAAAAAGATAATAATAATTAAAAAATAGATTATGAACGAGGTACCTGAACGCACCGCTAGAATAACTGAACGGTACCTTATAATAAAAATAATGATGGATCATGGTACCTGACGCTCGACCAAAAGATATGTTCTCCAAATAATAATAATCAAAATAATGAATGACCCAGGTACCTGAATGCACCACTACCATTCATGAACTATGAATAATAAAAAGTGTTGAAGGACGCAGCTTTCTGAATGCACCATCAAAACGTGTGTTATAAAAATAATAATAAAAAAATAGATGACGATACAGGTTCCTGAACGCACCACTAGAATAACTGAACTGTACCTAATAATAATAAAAAATAATGAAGGATCAAGATACCTGATGCTCGACCAAAAAATGTGTTCTCCAAACAATAATAATAAAAATAATGAATGACCCAGGTACCTGAACGCACCACTACAACACATGAGCTATGAATAATAAAAAAATTTTTGAAGGACGAAGCTTTCTGAATGCACCATCAAAACGTGAGTTATAAGAATAATAATAATAAAATAGATGACGATTCAGGTTCCTGAACGCACCACTAGAATAAATTAACTATAATTAATTATAATGAAAATTATGAAGGATCCAGGTATCTGAACGCACTACTAGAATATGCAAACAATAACTGATAATAAAAATAGAGTGAAGGATTCAGGTACCTGAACGCACCACTAGAATTAGCGAACTGTAACTTATAATAAAAATAATGAAGGATCTAGGTACCTGAACGCACCATAATTTAACATATAGTATACATTTCCATAATCAAAATAATGAAGGAAGACCCAGGTACCTGAACGCAACACAAATAGATTTCTATATAAATAATAATTATGACATAATAATTATAAAAACTACAATAACAATAAGAGAATATTTATATAATGTATATACGTAATACATTTCTTGTAAAAATATATTTTTAATAATGAATATACTATCAACGATCCAAGGAAATGTGTTTTATATTTATAGTAATATAAAAATAACATTACAATTATAATTAAATAATGGCATAATAACAATACAAATTAGTTAAATTACATCATTTAATCATATAATTAGCAATATTATATATTTATAATATATATTGTATATGTATATAATCATTAATATATTATGATATATGGAAAAGATGTTTATGAAAAATGATTAAAATAAGTAATCTGGAAATGTCCGAAACAATAACAAAAATAATAAGAATAATTCTGATTTAGTACAAATACAGTTTAATAATGTGGCAGGAGTGGAAAATTAAATCACATGGAATTAAGATGAATTAGAGGAAGAAGTTAAAAATTAAATCAGCATGAATCCGACGGAGGAACGCAATAATACTGTGAATAAACACTATATTCAAACAGTAAATTCTAGGTTCTAAACAGTTAACCATGTGATTAAAAAGGGGATGCTGTGTGCTAATGTTCTCATTTACTTTTTAAAAGAATAATTATAATAGTCCCAGTGCTGTAAATTATTAAACAAGCATATTGTTAAAGAGTTAGTGTCGAAAAAATCCAATTCTTATTCATGAATTCCACAGAAAGTAAAGCAGCGATTTGGTTTATTAGGTCGCTTTAAAAAGGCCGACTTCTGGTATTTAAATGTTCCGAGATACTTTTTCCCAGACATGTTGATATATTTCCAGAATGTTGCAGGAAAAATCCCTGAGAATAAATGTTTTACTCGGACCATCAGAAGCTGAATGGCGTCTCATCCTCCTTTTGCAGGAAAAGGAAACTACTGGACGTTGGACCCAAACTGTGAGAAGATGTTTGACAACGGAAATTTTCGCAGGAAAAGGAAGAGAAGGTCGGATCCGAGCAGCGCAGGGGGGGTCTCTGCGGCGGCGGCGCAGGGGGCCACAAAGGCGGAGGATGGCAGGGGAGGGGTGACGGCCTCCTCGAAGGTCACGGACAGTCCTCAGCTCCTGGGCCCGTCCTCCCCGGAGATGGAGGCCATGAGCGAGAACCACAAGGGCTCGTCGTCGTCCTCTCCGCCCGGACTGGCCTCCGTGGCGCCATGTTTTAACAACTTTTACAGCAGCATGGCCACCATCGGCTCGGCGGCCCCCGCCAGGCAGGGGGGCTCCCTGGGACTCGTGAACGAGCTGTCCAACAGGAACATTACGGCCCTGAGCCCGTACCACCTCAACCACGGCGGGCAGACCGACTCGGGGTCGTCGGATCACGGCGAGGGCTTGCATTTCAACCGGGGAGTGTACTACAACACGTTTGGCGGCGGGCAGAGCGGACAGTTCAACGGCCACTTCTACAACAGCTTCAGCGTCAACAGCCTGATTTACCCCCGGGAGGGGACCGAGCTATAGGACCCCGCGCCTCCTTCTCCAAACACCGAAAAAAAACACCCCACACACGTGCATTTCAGCAGAGGTCAGAGGTCAGGCGGGGGTAGGCGTCACGAACACATCAGTGGAGCGATGAAACATGAATCTGGGGCGCCGAATGCGGCAGCTGCAAGTTAAAACTGACTGAAAATGAGCACTTATTTTTATTTTTACCCTCCATAAAGGCGCTCTTAACGCTCAGACGCGCTCAGAACACTTACGCCTTCTTGTAATATTTTGTTAAAGATGTATATTCTTGAGCGGAAGTTCTTCCTTTTCAACGTCAGAGTGAAAAAAAGTGATTTTTTTAACCAAATTCAGCCCTTTTATCTTCAGAGTGGCTTAAAAGTTCAATCACAGCCAACTCAAATCTGCCAAAGTTGCCTTTGCGGGACCGCCGTTACCTCAAGAAGACAATCGTAAGAGAGAGAAGTGCCCCCCCCCACCCCGTGTCTTTGGGCCGCGGTAATACCGGATAAGGCTGGTCGTACTTTTCTGTCCTCCATGTTGACTGAAACCCCAGCACTAAACGGCTCATGGAAAACACACGCGCTTCCTTATAAATGTGTATTTTTGTAAATTATAAAGATAGTTTGTGACTATTTATGCTAATTTATGCCGGCAGGCATTGTTTATACGGTTTGATTCAAGCAGATGTGAATGATAATAGCTGAATAAATGCACCGGAAACAGTATCACTAAAAACCCAGACGTCATAAATCTATTTATATATATATATATATATATATGTATATATATATATATGTATGTATATCCATATATTCTGAAAACTATATGCTATTTCATGGTTTCTCTCAGGAGTCAGTGTGACAATCATTAAACGACCTTTGTATCTATAATTGTCTTTCTTTTTCTTTTCTTTTTTAATCTTTTTTTTTTACAGTGCATAAATCTTTCCAGACAGTTTCAACTGTTAATAAATATCATGTGGTCTCGATTTCGTTGTCCTGCATCTCTTGTTACGAGGATTCAGGGATTCACTCTCTCATCTGAATGCTTCCTCAGGTTTTCTCGTCTCACAGTTCATTCAAGTCTATTTGTAAAAAAAAAGGGAAAAACAAAAAAGCGTTGTTTTTGTTTTACATGCATAAATTTGTTTTTTTTCTTCTTTTTTTAAAACAGGTACTGCGTTACAATATATATACTTATTAAAGGTTTATAAACTGTAAATACTTCATAAATTAAATTGTGAACTCCATCCAAATGGGGGAGGACCAGACCTGTTGCTTGCCAAATAGTGAGCACTGCTTGTGCTGCAGTTTCTTGATATTGCCAAATAGTGAGCCCACATTGATTATTGAGCGTTTTGTTATGAATGGGTTTATAAATGTCTATTAAATGACTTATAGAGTGTTAATGACCCAATCATGACTCCATTTTAGTAGTCCTGTTGTGAATTGGTACCTTTAATGTCACGTTTTTATATTTGCATACTGAAGAATTTATAATCAACCGTCGGACATTTATGTCAAAGTTTCTGTTTCTTATATTAGAATTTTCTTTTTCATAAGATCAAGTTCATCTAAAACAAAATTAACCCACAAGACACAGGCCCAAGGACGGACGTATTTACACTGTAAAAAGAAAATTGTTGGATGAACAGAAACAAAAATTGCTTCAATAAGTAAAAATAAATAAATTTAGTTTAAATTATATATAATTATAATTTTAGAATTTATTAAAAGTGAAATTCCGGGTTTGAAAATTCTTAAAATGTCTTGTACACTATAGAAAAATATATGTTGAGAATTTAAAAAATAACTTCCACCGGTGACACATTTATATAAAATATTAATTTTAGACTCAATATTACGTCATTTATGTGTTTGGTACTAATGTACAATAGTTTTTGCTTCTTTTTTTTTTTTTTACAGCGTAGCTCGATAGACAGGGCTGTATTGATACCCCAGAAGGGAAGTTTCGGTGCCAAAAAAATGTTATACAAAACTTTTTTTTTTTTAAATATTGCATTTCGAAAAATACAAATTTCCAAATAAGCACAAGAAAGAAAGAAAATATAAAGATGTTGAAAAATATGGAAAATACTGTTGTTGTCACATAGATTAAATGCAACACAGGATATTTTGTGGAAGAGTTACGTGGATCGGAAACTTGCTTTTGTAACAAAAAATAAACTAAAAAGTAGAAACTCATGAGTTAAAAGATGCATATCATTTCAACAAATATTGTATATTCTTTTGTTTTCTGCTGCTGGGAAGTGACATCATGTGTCTATTTATCCCGTGAGAGCTGTAAAATGAATGTAAAATAAACAAATACACTGTAAAAAAAGAAAACAACAACAAAAAAACATAATTTACAGTAAAATTCCAGCCGCTGTGTTTGTCAACACTTCACTCTGAGAAATACGGTGACCGTGTATGACAATTTACGGTAAGTTAAAGCCAAAACGAAACAAAAAACAGAACTGTAAACTTCTTTACAAGAACATTAAATAAAAGTAAATTACAAAAAAAAAATGGCATTGAGATCAACAGTGTTTTTTTTACCAAATGTATACCGTACTTCTAAATTCCCCTTTCTGTAAAAAAGGTTCTTTACCGTAAATTTGAACGTACATAACAGTAAAAATGTATAATTTAAACAGTATGATACTTTAACAGTAATTATATACATTTGACATGATGGTATTTTTCTGATATTTTAATTCTTACTGTAAAATATAAACTCATACATCGTCTTGAATCTTATTACGGTAAAACAGTTGTTTTACCGTAATTTAACGTACAATTTTGTTTTTTTACACTGTAGCAACAGAGTGATTGTTTATTGATTGTGACACAAACACCGATACGTCTTCCAGCGCCGCAGGCCGAGACGAAGACGCTTCTGCAAAAAAAATTCAAAAAGAGAAAGTTGAGTTTTGTCGGCGAGCCAAGCTGCGGAGACACGGCGGCTGACAGACGTCTTGATTCGCAAAACAGAGGAAACAATGGCGCCTTTGTCCTCGGCCCTCCACGCCGATCCTCGTGTATCAATTAGAGACTGTGAGCAGAGGTGAAGATATCCGTCTCGGACCCTCGGCGTATAAACATCTCCTTTGTCTCCATTCTCCGCCACTATTTGCCCCAAATTGAGAGGAGGCCATCTTGCTTTGTTCCTGCTAAGACCCGACGCATCCGCAAAGTCCCTCCGCAAATATTTGCCACCTATCGAGCAATTTAGGAACAATGATTTAATCATTTATTGAACTTCCACTCATCTGGTCTTGAGTTTGGCCATGAAATTGATATGATGGTTCTGTCCCTTTAGCCCCTATTTGAATTTTAAATTCTCGAAATGACAGCAGGAAAGGCCGCTTTTTTTTTTTCCCCTCTTTTTTTCTCACCAGATTATCTAAATATATTTATAGTATAAAAGCCGTCACCGTCATACGATGCTGCGAAAGACGTTTCTTCTCGCGTCACTCGCGTGGCCCCGGCTTTAATTAATCATTCTTTCTGTTATAAGCCTTTAGAATCCAGATTCTTCAAAGGAAAATATGGAGGCTTAAAATAGACCAAATTTCTCAAATTATTATTATTATTATTATTATTATTATTAATAATAAATATAATAATACAAGAATATTTTATTCATTATTATGGTTATTTTTTCCCATATTTTAAAAGTAAATTGGTTTAACAGTTTTTTCCGTTTGAGAAAATAATTTCCCTTTTTTTTATAGTGCAGAACCACAACATATGAAATAAAAAAAAAAAAAGAATATTTAATCCTCATTGGAAAATTCTTTCTACATAAGAACAAGTTCCTGAAGAGAAAACCAAACTTCAACTGTTTTTTTCTTCATAAGGGAATCCGCACTGTAAAAAATTTCTGCAGGATTTACAGTCAAAAACCGTCAAATGAAACAGAAAGAAAGAGACTGGACGAATTATTCCAGTGGGAATAAGTGAAAAACATAAGATTTTGCAGTGAAAAAATGATTTACAGAAAACGCCATATCATCAAAAACAATGAATTACTGTAAAAATATTTGTATTATTCAAAACATTATTATTTTCTAAATATTTGAAATTTACAGTAAAAAATAAAAATCCTTTAACTAAATAGGAACAACTTAACTTAATAACTACAAACAGATTTTAAAGAAGATTTTACAGTATGGTTGTTATTTTTAGAAAAGTTTACCGTAAACAGCATGTCAGTTTTCCATGCTAATTTACAACAACGTCATTTACATTGTCACTGTATTATTTTTTTACAGAGAAATTCTGGCAGACACATTTGCCAGTATTTTACCGTAAATTCTATTCTATTTGATTTTACAGTGTAGCTTGAGTTCTTGTCATTGAAACTAATGGAAAACAAGAACGCTTTCAACTCTTTTGATCTAATCGAGGAACTTAAACTTGCAGAGATTTTCGCATTTTTACTTTATTAGTGTATTTTAAGGTTCCGCCTCTGTTCTTACTCGTTGACTTTTATGTTTCTTAACTGTAATTATGGAATGTTTAATATTGTACCAAGACTTTCACATTCATTTATATCTTGAATTATGTCACTGCCTGTTGTGTTAGACAAACTTGACTTTTCTGTTCAGGTTTAACGACACGAGGATAAAACAACATCATCTTCACTTGTTTCATCCACAAATCTCCCCAGTAAACGGAGCTTATCCGACCCGGTTAAATGAAGTTCGGCCCAAACTCATTTTACCTGAAAACATTGAATTAATCCAACGTGAAGATTTTGAGTTCTCTGAAATCTGTTTGGGATCCAGACCCACATCACAGACCAGCCCGGTTCTCCCCTCTGAGTTTCCTGGGGTCTGGTCCGCCCCCGGGTGACGCTCCGATGACCCGTATCTGACTGCGGAGGTCCAACTCGGTTGTTTGCATCGCAGAGGCGCTCCGGAACTTTTCCACTGAGCGAGACCGCGGCGGCACCGTCTGCTGGATGAGGACCCCCGCCGCCAAGTGTGAGCTTCTCAATTAGTGGCGATCCACTGACCCGGGTTCTGTTTGATCACCTTCTCTTTGGGCCCGGAACATCAGGCACCCCATCCTGATCTGGCACCCGCATGTCTCCGCGGCTTGATATCTGAAAAGCGCCATTGTTGGTGCGGCTGGGAAGCGGGTTGAACGCAGGGCCGCGGGCGCCATTTTCCGAAGGGTGACTGTACGCCGCAGGGTCATGTCCTGAAACGATCCCACAGAACCGCCCCCCCTCGTCCCACCCAACCCAAATTGTTCCCCTGATGATAGTCAGGGAACAGGTGACACCTCACTAATGAGAAACATAGAGGGAACACAGAAAGCAACTGTCCCGTCGTGTCAGCGGGTTTTTCCCCTGAAGTGCTGAAGGTTCTGGCCGGGATGTTAAATAAGGACATCAGTCGGACCGTTTCAGCACAGAACCGCCAGAGAGATCGCCACAAAATACGTTCTCTTCAACGGTTCACACGGTTTGTTGTTAAAAAAAAAAAACTCCAGAAAAAGGAGAATGAATGTGAAATTGTTCATTTTGTGTTGATCTGAAAACATTTAATCAACTTTGATCTTTAATCAACTTTGATCTTTAATCAACTTTGATCTTTAATCAACTTTGATCGCTGATAAAGGACAAAAGTTGAAACTCAAAAAAACTCCAATGTGTGATCCAGTCTCTACTAAGACAAGATCAAATAAGATATAACGCTTTTTACCTCTCCTCAAAATTAAATGTGAATTTATGTCAGAAAAACAGTTTTTCATTAAAAAAAAAAAAAAAAACTCCACCTATTGACTGAAATGTGAATTACGAGAGCGAAACGTGAAAACAGGATCGATCTTACCTATCAACCAAATTTGGCATGAATTTGAGGAAACTTTTGACGATAAAGCACCCTAGTGTCAGAAATATACAACTGAGCGTTCCTAAAATCAATCCAGTTCTTCCTCACACTAAGGACGAATGATCCATGAAACCGTTTTTTGAGTTATTGCGCAAAAGCAAAGGCTCTGCAGCTGAACAATTCCTCAATGTTCCCGACTTTTAGGCGATATAATTACACATAAAACTATCTATAATGAACTTATATCATTAATTTAAGTAAAAAGAAACTAATAATTGTCGTGATGACTAATTTATCACAGGTTTTTGATTCCTTATATTTATTATAGAATGAGTCGTTGTTATTTCGATGGATTTTTACAAATGTGTATTTTATCGCGTATTTATTTTTTTAAATCTCATTAATCATATTTGACCATAATATTTTCTAAAGTCCAACTAATTTATAACTAAAACTAGCTAAATATATATTTTTTAAAAACAGTATTTATCACTGAATTACTGTTTTTATGAAACGGAAAAATAAAAAATAAAGTAACTCAGATGTGCTATTTTAGAATTAGTTATACTTTAAAAGATACTAAGGTCCAATAAGATAAATGAGATTATAGAATAAGAGGCCTTGTTAAAGAAAAGACTGGAAATAGAGTTTATTAAAGTGTGAAAACTAGCTTCACCTCTACTGGACGTTTATTTTAACAACGACATTTTTTTCCAAAATTCAGCCGCAAATGTTAAATCTTGAATCTAAATGTTACGTCTAAATTCAAAATTGAAATGTCGGACCTAAATATTAAGAAAATATGCAAATTTTCTGAGCGGAAGTACCAGAAGAAAAACTCGATTAAGAAAAAAAACCACGTTTCTATCCGCCACAAACTCCGCCCCCTTTTGCACCGACGAACCTCGGATGGTGCGGATGCCTGGATTAAGTTCCATGTTTTTTTGGGTTCTTCAGGTAAAAGATTCTTCTCTCTCAGAAGAACTTTTGAGTAAATGTCCTAAATGTGACGTTGAAACTTTCTCTTCCACTTTATATTCATGCTATAATTGGATTGGAGATGTTTTCTGTTTGATGCGTATGAATGGTTCAAACATATGAAAGCAGCGATGGCGGTCGGGGGGGGGGGGGGGGGGGGGGGGGGGGGGGGGGGGGGGGGGGGGGGGCGGGGGGCGGGGAGGGTTGATCACGTAATGCTTTGCGGGGTGAGTATGATTTGATCCTGGAAGGCTCAATTAAGTGGTTCGTTTACTCCTCGTGTGGAGCCGCTGAATCGGAGCCAGGTCAGCTCTGGGTTGAGGTGTTGTTCATTATTTTTCCGCCTGTCGGATCCCGTGAACGGCCGCTGGAGACGTCGGCTGCTCGGCGGCCGAGGAGCAAAGGGGTCTGCCGGTGGGGTACGTCAAACACACTCAAAGACTCTCCCCCCGCCTGGAGGATTACGATCAACAAAGCATGTCCCACACCTGCACCTCCGCACAATGGAAACTCCGCGGGCCAATGGAGACGCAGGGAGAGGAAGAGTTGTTAGAGGGCCTCGCCGATGAAATGGATTACATTAACCCCTTCTGTTGTTGGTCCTCCCGGAGCTGAAACATCGAAGTGACAGATTCCACATCCCATTCAGAAAGAAATCCTGCTAACGCTTTGTTCCAAACAGCTTTATTCTGCTTCATCCCGCAAAGCTGGAATATTGTTTTTCTACGCTTAAGATTTTGTGAAAATAAATAAATAAAAAATGCTAAAAAGCTGCAGAGGAATTTTAGAGTTCTGAGGCAGCGGCTCCAATCCCCTGCGTTGTACAAGCCACCCTGATTGAATTCTTCACATTAAATGTGATTTATTAATAATCTCAGACAGTCACTATTGACTCAAACTCACTATTTCTATGAAGTCAGCAGTCTGTTCTAGGATCAGATCCCATAATGACTCAATAATGAATGTAAATACAGTTAACTAGTTCTTTTTTAATTTGATTAAATTCAATGATTTTTATTGAATTTTATAATAATTGTCTTTATTAATAAGTGTTAATTTAATAAGAATTAATAAGAAAATTATTATTATTATTATTTTATTATTATTACGACTTGTATTATTATTATTATTGATATTATTACTATTTGTATTATCATTATTAATAACCTTTATTTAGACAAGGAAATAAATTCAGACCAGAGTCTATCTGTCAGTATGTGTGAGTAGTCTGTTACTATGTGAGTAATCTGTTACTATGTGTGAGTAATCTGTCAGTATGTGTGAGTAGTCTGTTACTATGTGAGTAATCTGTCAGTATGTGTGAGTAGTCTGTTACTATGTGAGTAATCTGTCAGTATGTGTGAGTGGTCTGTTACTATGTGAGTAATCTGTCAGTATGTGAGAGTAGTCTGTTACTATGTGTGAGTAGTCTGTCAGTATGTGTGAGTAGTCTGTTACTATGTGTGACTAATCTGTCAGTATTTGTGAGTAATCTGTTACTATGTGAGTAATCTGTTACTATGTGTGAGTAATCTGTTGCTATGTGTGAGTAATCTGTTACTATGTGAGTAATCTGTTACTATGTGTGAGTAGTCTGTCAGTATGTTTGAGTAGTCTGTCAGTATGTGTGAGTAGTCTGTCAGTATGTGTGAGTAGTCTGTTACTATGTGTGAGTAATCTCTCAGTATGTGTGAGTAGTCTGTTACTATGTGTGACTAATCTGTCAGTATTTGTGAGTAATCTGTTACTATGTGAGTAATCTGTTACATGTGTGAGTAATCTGTTGCTATGTGTGAGTAATCTGTTACTATGTGAGTAATCTGTTACTATGTGTGAGTAGTCTGTCAGTATGTCTGAGTAGTCTGTCAGTATGTGTGAGTAGTCTGTCAGTATGTGTGAGTAATCTGTCAGTATGTGTGAGTAATCTGTTACTATGTGTGAGTAGTCTGTCAGTATGTGTGAGTAATCTGTTACTATGTGTGAGTAGTCTGTCAGTATGTGTGAGTAGTCTGTTACTAGACTCTGACATCATTATATTACAGAAACATGAAACATGAAACTAAACAATCAGTGAATTTTACCCAGAAACTCTTTGATAAATTCTGCATCACATTTGATAGAAATACCAGAAAGTTTGTGTTATTCTACACCGTTTCTGTGGGACAGAACCAGGAGGACTCTCCATTTGGACCCGTTGGACAAACAGTAGAACATTAATGTGACAAAAACAGGATTATGACCCCAGTGAAGGAGACCCTTTAGCCACGAACTAAAACCTTTGACAGAAATCAAGTTTATATTAAAATCTACAATTATGCACAATAAATAAACAGCAAAAACTAAGAATAAGCCCGATGAAGGTCCGACGTGACGAAGCCAGTTCAACCAGTAAAACGCCGGTGAAGTCATTTATCTCACTTCTTGTAGTTTTACTGTGTTTAGAGCATCATATCAGATAATGGAGAAACGCCGGCGTCATTAAAGCGCGTCACCATCCAGTCCGTGTTCTTCCGGGCCTCGTCGATGATTCTGAAAATATCCTCCTTTCACAGTTTCTGTGTTTCTGGACCTCCAACTACGTCAACAAGTAAACAGTGATGTTTCCCCCCAACTGTCCCGCTGCAGTGAAGCTCTCCAGTGTGTTTGGGGTTTGTTCCACATGTGTTGTGGAACAACGGAGCAGGAGCACACTCAAATATTTTCAACAAAAGGGTGTCAGTCCCCAGGGAACCCGTCATGGGCGAATTAGGAGGAATGCAAGTTGCTGCCCTCGTCTTCATCCCCCCCCACCATCCCCTGCGCACACACTCTCCCTCCTCCACTATTTTCGGCCTTAATTGGGCCCATTCTCTGGCACCTCTCCAGAAAACACTGTCATTTTACACTGCGTAATAAGCTATTAGCCCCGGTCGGACCGGGCCTCGCCGCCACCCCTCGCTAATCGACATGGACGTGGTCATTGTGTGGGTCGGGGACCCGGGGCATCACAGTCCAGCTATTGTTGTCGCCCGGGGACCTCGGAGCCCCGGACGCCCACGCCCCGGCTCGCAGAAGGCTGGGGTTGGGGGGCGGGGGTACGGGTGGGGTGGGGGTAAACACACGGGGAGATCAAGGAGAGGTGAACTTGTTCTCACTGCACCCTAGGAAACAACAAAACAAATTGTAACACCTTCGGTTCAGCCATCTTGCTTTGGTAAAAATATGACTTTGTGCCGCGGCCCAAAACAAAGGAGCACCTCTTTGAAGGTCGGGGCCTCCCAGTCTGCCTCAACCACAGCAGCCATTCATCAGCCTCCCCAGACGCCCGCCGCTCCACTTTTGACACACGTGTAATTACACGCTGAGACGCTGGCGGATTTCAACCCTAATAAGAATCAGGTTAGGAAAGAGTTTTATGGAAAAAAATGGATTTCGTCTCTGCGCCCTTTTTTTAACTCTTACTCAGATTTCTGCTTGTTGCTTTGTGGAAATAAACATAAAGACAAAACATGATGCAGGATCTCATCTGCTGAGGATGTTTGGTTCTCACTCCCGTGCCTTTGTTTGTTTGTCTGTTTGTTTGTTTGTTTGTTTTTCTGTTTGTTTGTTTGTCTGTTTGTTTGTTTGTCTGTTTGTTTGTTTGTTTGTCTTTCTGTTTGTTTGTTTGTGAGCTACAGGACAGATTTGCATGAAATAGAAAGTGAGGTAAGTTTTGATATATCCTAGAGGTCATTGAATTCTGACGTAAAGTATTTTGCAGCAGAATAAATGAAATTAATGAAATAACATACAAAAATCAACCGTTTTGATTATTGATGCACAATACGGCTATTGCTGCCTTTGATCCTTTGATCTTTGTTCGGATGGAGCTGGGGGCTCAGTTTCAACAGTTCCTTTGATTCCTTTGATGTTCCTTTGGGGGTGGAGCTGGGGGCTCAGTGGGCTGAAAAGAGACGCTGAAGTGGAAGACCCCGGAGAAGAGCGGCTACAGAGTACTTGAGAAATACTCAGTGAGAGTTTTGGAGACATTAATGGAGGAATCTGCATAAATTCTTCGTAAACCTTGGGAAGTGCTGTGCCTTGGCGGAGGTTTGCATTCTTTGGGCCTGATTTAGTAAGATCCCATATAATTTGTGCTAAATTAACTTATTTGGCTTGACTCCGCCCGTATTTTGCGCCCTCGGGTAGAAACGCCCGATATCGCATATTCACTGAGGCAAACGTACTGAAGGGATATTATGAAGTGTGTTATTTTGCACGATTCAACAAACCCAAAACTTTTTGACTTTTATAGACCCATAGAGTTCCTTTTCTAGTCTGTTTAATTGTCTGCTTGTTGGAAAGATTATGGAGAAAAGAATGGAGGCAGGTTTTGTCGCATCCTAGAGGCGATTGAATTTTGCCGACGTAACAGCATGACCTCACGTCGTGACGTCATAATTACCTTTTCTTAAACATTGCAGGATGTTTTTCTGTTAAGTTTTTTGTTAATAACTCCATCAACATCGAACCGATGTGTCTCCTGATTCCGACGGATTCCGTAGATTTCATGATGGATTTTGTCATTTTTGAAAGCCTTTTTTTTTTTTTGAAGGTTTGATTGACATTCCATGCTAATATCCCATAATCTTAACCTTCATCTTGAATAACACTACCTATGTTACACGAGGATATCAATTTAAATGCATAGATAATTTGAAATGATCCCAAATAAACTCATTGATCCGGATGCCAGCGACGCCTACTTTGGGTTTCTGTTGGGTTTTCTGTTGAAACACGAACCTCGTGTTTCATTCAGAAACACGAGGTTCGGAATGTCGGCGTTGAAGGCGAGCCGTGGAATGCTCGTTGTGGAAATCCTATGCAAAACCACAAATTTCAACTTAACGGCGAGAGATGAAAAGTCTTCCGGAGGAAACCTTTGACGGTTCTGTCTGGATGATTTATCCAAAGCCATTCATCCAATAAACCTATTGATGATATATAAATCTCTTATTATCCAGAAGTGGAAGAGTGCGTGTTAAAAACGGCAGGGGTTCCCTAAAGTTCAACTCAAGAGTTTGCATTCAAAAATAAGTGTTTTTAAAATAACACTGACAACAAGGTGTTTTAGCTCATAAAATAAAAATAATCTGCCATTAGAACTTGTGAAAATCTGCTTATTTAGATAAATGAGATTTTGAAATGAGTTGATGAAACTAATTTTTTAAGACACTCACTCATATTATTCTCAAAAATAAGCGTAATTTCCCTCAAAAGAATGTAAATGTCTGAATTCCAGGTGCTTTAAACTTATTCTAAATTGCATATTAGCATCTTTTCTAGATAATAGACCGTCGTGTTCTTGAAGTATGATTGGAAAGTGACATTAAACACCTTCTTTAAGTGATATGTTAGTATTTATGTGAGCAAGTCACATAAACTAAAGGACGCATGAATGCATGAATGCATGAATGCATGAATGCATGAATTTCACCCAGACGTAGGTTCCTGCGTATCCTAGAAGTGATTAAATGTTAGCGATGTTACGTCATGACCTCACATCGCAACGCCATAACAACTTTTTTCTGCATGATAGGGTCGTTTTTTTTATTATTATTTGTTGATAACTTTGTCAAAAATTATCCGATTTCTTTCAAACTTTATGGGCAGATGCCACCTGATACCTGAAATAGTCCTATTAGAAAATAACCAGATCCAGAACCCGAAATGGATTTTATGACAGATTTTGTAGTTTTTCAGGGCTGTAGAGAAATTATATTTTATATTTTAAATATTTTAAATACATAATTCTGAAATTCTGTGCACATTTAGCCGAACTATAGTGTATTTTAAAGTCCAACGGAATAATATCTAACTAAACGTGATCACAATAATGTCTGCTGCGTATCCTGTTGAGCCTCGGCGTAGGTTTGGTTTTCTGGATGGTTTGGATCTTCGCTGAGACTTTTAACTTCGTGCGCCCCTGAAAGAAATGAGCCTTCTGTTCTTCTCCTGCTGCGACGGAGGAGGAAACATAAATGAGGTTACATCTTCTGAACAAGCCCGAACACCTCCGGGTTGTAAATGAAGGGGTTAGATGAGGTCTTGGCTTTGCAGCCAGTCTGAGGCGCTAATACCTGCACAGAGTTTTGGTAAGGAGGGAGGAGAACAGACTGCTCATTAATCGTGTGTCATCAGGACATTCTGAGCTGCACGACATAAATCAAACCCGAGGAAGTGTATTGATTAGAGCAGATAAGATTAAGGCCGTAATTAGTCTGAAGGAACAACAAATACTGCAGTCAGTGTGTTCTGAGCTGGGATATTAATTTTGACAGTCAGAATGTCAGAATGTGTGTGTGTGTGTGTGTGTGTGTGTGTGTGTGTGTGTGTGTGTGCGTGCGTGTGTGTGTGTGTGCGTGAGTGGAGGGGAGACCGGCAGCAACGATTTGTTCTAATTATCTATCTAACTATCTGTCTATCTATCTATCTATAAATCTATCTACCTACCTACCTGTCTGTCTGTCTGTTTGTCTACATATCTATCAAGCTATCTGAACTCTAGATCTGTAGCTCTATATGTTTGTACTTCAATAGCTCTAGATCTCCATCTGTATCTGTATTTAAATCTATATATCTTTATTGATCCACATCTGTATAGCTCTATATACGGCTCTATTACTAATGTTTATGTATCTGTAGCTCTAGAGCTGTATCTATGGGTCTACTGCTCATACAGCTCTATCTGTATCTCTACAGCTCTATCGCTCATATACCTCTATCTGTATCTCTACAGCTCTATCTATAGCTCTGTCACTCATATCTCTCTGTCTGTATATCTATAGCTCTATCTGTAGCTCTATCTATGCTCTGTTGCTCATATATATATCTGTAGCTCTATCTGTAGCTCTATCTATGGCTTTATCACTCATATATCTATCTGCCTCTCTATAGCTCTATCTATAGCTCTGTCACTCATACCTCTCTATCTGTATATCTATAGCTCTATCTGTAGCTCTATGTCTCCATATCTCTATCTATAACTTTATCTATCTCTCTACTTATACACACAGGTTTCCTGCCTCCACCCTCTAATCCCAGAGAAAGGTTCATCCAGAGGACGGAATCAGCCTCCATGGCAGAGTAGGGGTTGAGGTAAGTGGAGGGCGGAGGGTGAGGGGGGTTGGGTGGGTCGCAGTGGCGTGCGTATGATTTTGCATCTTGTGTGTGGTGTGTGTGTGTGTGTGTGTGGTGTGTGTGTGTGTGTGTGTGTGTGGTGTGTGTGTGGTGTGTGTGTGTGTGTGTGTGTGTGTGGTGTGTGTGTGTGTGTGTGTGTGTGTGTGTGTGTGTGTGTGGTGTCTGTGTGTGTGTGTCTGTGTGTGTGTCTGTGTGTGTGAGAAGAGGTAATTGGTTCTAAGGCTCCGCCCTCGTATTGGTCTGGGTTCACTGCTCTGAGCGTCTGCAGGTGAGGATCAGACTGATGGTCAGAGTCCACAGAAGTCAAAGAAGAGTTCAGATGTCTTCACTTACACTGAGAGACTTTATGGAATAAAACTTACTCTGGATTCACAAAAGAACATATTGTTGCTTCATCAGTTGGATGAATTCCTTCCCAAAAGTTTTCTTTATTATTACTTCATTCCTAAACATCAGCCTCCATCTTGTTACGTTGGGTTGAAAATCATTTTTTATAAAAATATCTCAAGATAACATTAAGTTTTGCAAAAAAAGACGTCCATTTAAAATAATAACCTCACATTAATTATTAATTAGACTTGAAACAACAACAAACTCTCTCTCTCTCTCTCTCTCTCTCTCTCTCTCTCTATATATATATATATATATATATATGTCTCTCTCTCTCTCTCTGTCTCTCTGTCTCTCTGTCTCTCTCTCTCTCTGTCTGTCTCTCTGTCTCTCTCTCTGTCTCTCTCTCTCTCTGTCTCTCTGTCTCTCTGTCTCTCTGTCTCTCTCTGTCTCTCTGTCTCTCTCTCTCTCTCTGTCTCTCTGTCTCTCTCTCTTTCATATATATATAAACTTCTCTCTCTCTCTCTCTCTCTCTGTCATATATAAACCAACCTCTCTATCTCTCTCTCATAATCTATGTATAAACCTCTCTCTCTCTCTCTCTCTCTCTCTCATACATATATATATAAACCTCTCTCTCTCTCTCTCTCTCTCATAATCTATGTATAAACCTTTATCTCTGTATCGTTATATCCGTTTAACTCTACTTTTATATTTACACCTAAATGTATATTACTGTATCTATAGCTCTCTAACTCTAAATCAATATCACTTGTCTTTATATATATAGATATATATTTTGTCTGTATATCATTAAATCTATATCACTTCATGTATATATATATATCTATCTATCTCCTTATCTTTAAGTCTTTAGCTCTATACTTTTATATATTCTTCCTTTAAGGAAGGTTTTATACACCTTTCAACAGTGAAATAATAAAAAATCAAGCCTATCAGGAAAAACTACATTATTGTAGCTTGACAATAATAACCATTTTTCTCTGGCGTTGCCACTTCACTGCCAGATCATCATCCTTCCGCCGAACATAAACGATTCGACATACCAGCAGCGTCAAATGAAAGGCAAGCTCTGACACGCTGCTATATTCCTGCTGTATGACATGTTGATATATACAGCCATAACTGAAGGCGATGGCCACCTAGCAGGCAGGAAATGGCTTGGAGACACCTGGAAAGCGCCGCGTACAAGTACAGCTGGCAGCTCCGCCGGAGCACTGATGGGCCTTGCTAAAGGGCACCTTCGTGGAGGTAATGACGGATGACAGATATTGCATTTGAAATGTGCGAAACGCTGTTTTCACACCGATGTAACAGGAAGGGGAGTGGCCGCTGCAGCAGTGGGCGGGCGCACGCGTGTTTGGGGGCGTGTGCGTGTTGTTTACAGTTTACACAGGACGACACACTGGCAGAGCGTCAAAACCGTGTTGCTTTTTGTTATGAGGTAAACACAACCTCCAACCCTGAGGCAGGGCCAGGACAAACAGCAACCGCCCAGGAGGCCCCCCCTGCCATCCATGATACCCCACTGCCCCGCAACAGTGACAACAAACTGGAATGTGGATGTTTTGGACTTAATAATCCACAACTTTTATTTATGTGGTTATTAACGAAACGATCTGGTATTTAAAGCTTCAGGGAGAAAGCCGGGCCTGACGCTCCCAGTTAACGCTACGGACTGTGCCTTTAATGGAAGTTGGGTCAGTTTACATATGCAAAACCCCTTTAATTAAAGTCAATCCTTGAGTCCAAAATGAGTGTTTTTTTATATTATTGGCATATTTTACAGATGAATCGATTCACCGAAATCTATCTTGAATATATTAAATTTTACTCCAATAGCTCCGATTTGATCACTAATCCGAATTTAACTCATACGAACTAACTCAAGAAGATCGAACTTGTGTTTGTCATATTTTACTGTAATTCTTCATTTTTCACTTTCTAAGGTTTATTCAGGTTTTATTCCAATTAACAACATTTCTTACTCTACTTTTTCAAGCCAAACTTCCACGTGTGTCTTAATTCTACTCTTACAAATGAAGACAAGGAAATTCGTTTTCTTTTATTCCTGAGCTCAGAAACACCTGTAAACTGTATTGATCTCCATTACTGAGTCATTATGGGATCTGATCCTAGAGCAGACTGCTGGCTTCATAGAAATAGTGAGTTTGAGTCAATCTGGACTGTTTGAGATTATTACTGCGTCACATTTCATTTGAGGAGTTCATTCAGGGGGATTGCGTGTAAAAGGCAGGGGATTTGGGGCTTTTGAGGACAGCGTAGGACTTTTGAAGCAAGAAGGAACAACAGAGTATGAAACCTCGCTATGGTAGAAGTGAAAAATGAAGACCAGACTCGTGAAACCATTGAAAAACAAACTGGGTCAAAAACAAAAAAAAGTTCTGGGTCAGCTTGATGAAGATAGGCGTATCCTCTACCTCCCCCACTTTGACACTTGAAAGTAACCGTGGATTGAGGCGATAACACTCAACAAGAGAGGTTAGGGGGATTTCCTTCTTGTAATCTCAGTGACCACAAAACAGAAACTATCTTTAAAGTGGAGAAAGAAAACAAATACAGTAAAGATGTAAAAGTCTTGAATTCAGCAACGTTTGGACCTATTTTCTGACCAGACAGTTGGTCCAGGTTTCAGCGTCTGTATTCTCAGGAGCCACTTGATTGAAAGCCACAGAAGGGGGGGGAAGAGGGTTCTGGTCTAGGGGTCGGGTGTTTGTGAAGTGAAGGGGGAAGAGCTGGAAAGCCCCCAGCGCAGGTGCAATCCAGGGCCATCCGCGACGCTCTGTCAGCTTCACGCCAGGCTAGCGAGAGTTCAGACAGGGGGGGCGGAGGGTGAGATCTTCTCACCCCGCTGGCCTTCTTCTACATAGCGGAGCTGGTAATTTGGACAGAAAGCTGGATTGGTGCCCAGCGGAGCCTGGGCAGCGAGGCGGGGAAGCAGCCTGTGGTCGGGGCTCCCAGCAGGGGGGAGGGGCTGAACTCAGAATGACCAATATGATTTCCCTCATTGATTCATTCGGCTTTTTCCTCAGAGTGCCCCTGTCCTACCTCCCCCCCCCCCTCCTGTTCTCCGACTGTACTGATCCACTTCCGTGATCAGCTTAGTCTGGCTTAGTCGACTCCTTCAGACGGTTCATCGACTCCATTGTTATCCTTGCAGCCATTGCAGTAACAGCCAAAGTTCAACGTGGGACTGTGTCCAAACTTTTAACGTATCTACGATTAATTACAATAGAAAAGAGAAAAAAACGAATCTGCTTGGTTGGCAGCTTTTTTTCTTCTTCTTCTCCTTCTAACCAACCAAAAAAAGGAAGCCCTTAGGCCAGGTCCGGCCCAAACGAGCCAAATTTTGTTTAAAAAAAATCAAAGAAATAAGGCACAAGAATAAGGCAACAAACTTCTTTAGGAAGTTTAGGGAAAACTTCCTAAAGATTTCTTCATTAATGTCTGAGTTACTGCCAGCCTCTAAATCTACCAACAACTCCAACAAAGTCTCTGAGTTTCTCTCTGTAGCCGCTGGTCTCCTGCACCTTCCACTTCAGCGTCTCTGTTTAGCCCACCCAGCCCCCAGCTACAATCCCGAGTGAACATCAGAGGAATCAAAGGATCAAAGTCAGCAATAGCCACATTGTGACGTCACTACTCCATACTGCTTATTATTTTATTTTATTGTATTTTATTTGCTGTGAAACCAACATTTCATGTTTTTTTTTTAATTCGATTTTTTCCAAAACCCAAAATACTTTTGGGTAAATTTCCATCCAGTAGTTGTTCCGTAATCCAGCTCACAAACAAACTAACAGTAGTGAAAGAATAACCACCTCGGTTGAGGGAAATAATAAACCTACAAAATAAACCAAGAAACCGAAAAAAGGAAATAAATGCGATGCCCCTTAATAATTTTACACACTGCACCTTTAATGGCCTAGAAATCTACATTTAACACATTGCGTGAACACCTGTGTCCTCAAATGAGCTTGTTTATATGTGTCCATTCATAAAATCTCATCTGACTCTATTCTTTGTCCCGGTCTGGGGTTGAGGGGGGGGGATTACGTAATCTGTGGTCCGTCACAGATTACCTAATCCCCCATTAAAATGCTGGGGGGGGGGGGGGTTTACACACGGAGAAAAATCTGCCTTCTAGAACCACCTGCCAAACTTTGTCAGTCAGTGTGAGGTCTGCATGTCTTAAAGAAGGCAGCACAAAGTAATTGGAGGTGATAAAGTACCCCATAATACAGCGCGGCACAAGCAGGTAATTACAGCGGCGGGTTGTTTGTAATGATTCATGGTTGCCCAAATGCAGTTTTCATCGTCACTCCACTCCCATCAGTCATTGCTGCTCACCTGGATCTACAGGTAACCTTCCTCTCCCCCCTGCAGGTAACAGAAAAACGTTCCACTTATTGGCTTTATGTTCATATTAATTGCTTCCCAACGAAAATGTCTGGAGGTTCATGGGCTTCCAGCGCCAACAGAACTCCTTTCATGGATGTTAGTATTTGTTGCTAATAAACAGCGATGATTCAGATGTACAATCTGAACCGTTTACTTCCAATCAGCATGCGTGTGCGAGCACGCAGAACCAAATTCAGAACCAGACTGCCACGGCGCACGGTTGCTACGGACATTAGAAAAAACACCGGTGGATGACATTCCTTTCTTTATTATTTGATGAGAGTCCGTGATGATGGTTTAGTTTTTGAGGAGTTGAGAATCAGAATGTGCTGGAGCAGAACTGGAATGTTTCTAAAGAGGAAAACAATTCTATCAAACACAACTAACTGAAACTAACTAAACTAACTAAAACACTCACTGCAAAAACAACCCTACTATCCAACCCACCTCCCCCTATCCAACCCACCTCCCCCTATCCAACCCACCTCTACCTAGCCAACCCACCTCCCCCTATCCAACCCACCTCTACCTATCCAACCCACCCCTACATCTACCTATCCAACCCACCTCTACCTATCCAACTCACCTCCCTCTATCCAACTCACCTCTACCTATCCAACTCACCCCTCACCTCTACCTATCCAACTCACCTCCCCCTATCCAGCCCACCTCCCCCTATCCAACCCACCTCCACCTATCCAACCCAACTCCCCCTATCCAACTCGCCTCTACCTATCCAACCCACCTCTACCTATCCAACCCACCTCCCCCTATCCAACTCACCTCTACCTATCCAACTCACATCCCCCTATCAAACCCACCTCCCCCTATCCAACCCACCTCCCCCTATCCAACTCACCCCTCACTATCCAACTCACCCCTACATCTACCTATCCAACTCACCCCTCACTATCCAACTCACCCCTCACCTCTACCTATCCAACTCACCCCTCACCTCTACCTATCCAACTCACCCCTACATCTACGTATCCAACTCACCCCTCACCTCTACCTATCCAACCCACCTCCCCCTATCCAACCCACCTCCACCTATCCAACCCACCTCTACCAATCCAACCCACCTCCCCCTATTCAACCCAACTCCCCCTATCCATCCAACCTCCACCTATCCAACCCACCTCCCCCTATCCATCCAACCTCCACCTATCCAACCCACCTCTACCTATCCAACCCACCTCCCCCTATTCAACCCAACTCCCCCTATCCATCCAACCTCTACCTATCCAACCCACCTCCCCCTATCCAACACACCTCCCCCTATCCAACTCAACCCTCACTATCCAACTCACCCCTCACCTCTACCTATCCAACCCATCTCCCCCTATCCAACCCAACTCCCCCTATCAAACTCACCTCTACCTATCCAACGCACCCCTCACTATCCAACTCAACCCTCACTATCCAACTCACCCCTCACCTCTACCTATCCAACCCAACTCCCCCTATCCAACCCACCCCTCACTATCCAACTCACCCCTTCCTATCAAACTCACCTCTACCTATCAAACTCACCTGTACCTATCCAACCCACCTCTACCTATCCCACTCACCCTCACTATCCAACTCCTCCCGCAGTTTGCAGCCACCCATCAACTATTGTGTGAAAAATTGTTACAAACTACTTATTCCTTCCCTTTTGGTTCATCTTCAATGGATTTTAGAGGGGAAGTGTTTTTTTGTCGTCTCTCTGCTACTTCAACCTTAAAAACATAACAATCACTCTCTAGAGCCAGAGTTCAGTTTCTAGAGTGGTGTACAAACATGGCAGCACAACATGGCGGCCTCCACGGAAGTGGACCCTCTCCCTCTGTAAAGGGCTTAAAAGGGCTTTTTCTGAGCTAACAAAATGTATATCTGCAATTTAACTTCGGATTTAAACTGCTTTTAAATGCTGTGAATGTGTTCAGTGGGACCAGCGCTCTGATGTCATGGTTAAGGGCCTTGAAATGAGCGACAAACCCTAGAGGTTCATCGCAGGCAGTGTCCAATGTCTGATGAGGACCTGTATAAGACATCACTTTAGTCCATCAGAGGACATAAAGGTGTCAGAAACAAGTCGTCTGTTGACCTTGAAGGAAAGGAAAGAGTTCATTCAAGAGTAAAAACCCAATTTCAGTTTCAGGTTGGATTTCATGGATCATTTTCCAATTGTAGACCCACCTAAATTTTGGTGTGAGGAAGAACTGGAGTTTTTTTTGGGGGGGGGAAGTTGGGTTGTATATTTCTTAAGTAGGAGGAGCTTTATTTGCAACATAGTCAGCCAATAACTTCTCAAAAGTTGGTCCGATTTATTCCAAACCTGGTGCATATGAATCGACCCGAGCAAATATATATATTATATATTGTGATTTTCCAGACATAACTCAAAAGTTGTTTTATGGATCTTTTTCAAATTTTATCCTTAAATTGACCTTACAGCGAGGAAGAAGTGGGTTGATTTTGGGAAAGGTCAGTTTTATAGTTTTACCAGTAGGGGGACCTTGATCAGCAAATTCTCAAAAGTTGGTCCGATTTTGTCTATACTCGAGGAAACTCTATATTGTTTGTCATATTTTACTCTAACACTTCAGATTTTACACACTGGGGGGAGCTTTTCCTTACAGAAAACTCTTTTCCAGACATACCTCAATAACTTTCATGGATCACTTTCAAACTTTATACCCCACTAGACCTTAGTGCGAGGAAGAAATGCATTGATTTTACCTTACCTACCTTACCTCTAAAAGTTTCCTGGACATCATTTCTCAACCGTCAGTCTAAATTTGTCGCACATGAATCGAGTCATGGAGATCTAAATTGTATGAATCGTGTTTTACTCTAATAGGTTGTATTTTACTCACTAGCGCTTTACGAAAAACATTGTTTTTCAGATATAACTCGTAATCGTTTTTAGCGGATTTCAGCGCATGTGAATTGACTCGACTCACTATGGGGAGTTTATTTACGGGAAACATTTGGAAAGCACTGAATGATGCACATAAAACTAGGCCTGGGGTGTCGTGGGGAGAGCGCCCTCTGGTGTCGATAATGCACAACCAACCTTTCCCAAAATCAGCCCTGTTCTTCCTCACACTAAAGTCTATGTGGGGATAAAATCCTGACTTTTCAGGGATATAAACAATCTGCTGAAGTCTGTTTTGTTAGGAGCAGAGAGTTGAGATATTTGTAGAGAAGAAGTCCGTTTTCAAAGAATCCAGGGAAGCTTCTCTTTGGATTTTGGCGTTCTTCGTGCGACGTCTTTTAAATCGTTATTGCTGTTCCCTGACTCATCTCCGATTTCGGATTTCTCGCTATATGACTCAGTCTCGGTAACTCTGTTGGATTTTTCGCCGCAAGAGAAGCTTCTCAGCCGCCCGTTGAACCCCACTCCTCTTCTGAAAAACTTTGTATGAAACATCATTCGCCCTTTCAGAGGAGGCGGCGAGAGACTCGCGCCGCGGCATGCACAAGCACACCGCCATCGTCTCTTCCCTCCGCATCCTGGCCCCAAACAGACCCAGACATCAAAGGCAGGTGGAGTGAAACCATGAAATTACAGGTAAGGTGTCAATTACCCTTTGAAACCAAGCACTCTCCAAATCCAGGCAAGACCCAGCCGGTCCCTGGAATTAGAACAAATAAAGAGGAACTGAAGGGAGAATGGCAGAGGAGGTGGGGGAAGAGGAGGTTTTACAGGCCGTGTTGACAATATAGCATCAGTATAAAAGGTCCTAATTCATCTTTAAATTACCCCCCTTTATCTCCTCAGCTCGCAGCCTGCAACCACCACCTGTGTGCGTGTGTGTGTGTGTGTGTGTGTCTGTGAGGGTGTGTGTGTGCGTGTGGGTGAGGCGAGGTGGGAAATAGGAGAGAGGACTGGTTTGCTGGTAAAATCTGCATCGACACGATTGTTTTTACTCACACCAACTTTCTCCAGCAGGATATTGGCTGGAAAACAACACTTTTCTATCCGATTACAACCCCGGTCACGCACCCCCAACCTTTTTTCTCCATCATCCAGGGCAAATCCCAGCATGCTGTGGAGTACAGGTCCGATTGAACACCCTCTCGTCTACAGGTGCACCTTCTATACGAGGCAAAAACAACGTCCTGAAGTTTATTCTCATTACACTGTTAGATTTAAATCAGTGTTGATCAATCAGGTTTGATAAGGGATGGCGTTACGCTTCTCTAAAACAGAATTATTATTTTTAGAAAGCAGCCCAAAGAAACCTTTTAAATGCCTTGAAAGTTGCTCGTACAACTTAACCCTTCCTTTTGAACCCAGGAAGTCCCTGAATGCAGATTTCTCACTTTCAGTCTTCATTTCTGAATGCAAATCAAGATTTGAATCTTTTTAATAATTCAGATGCTTTAATAACAGTTTCAGTTTTAAATATATTTATACATTTTCATGTTAGAATTCCAGCAAAGTTGCAATTTTGATTTTTGATTCGTTTTTGATTCGTTTTCCAAAAGAATATACGATAAATCCTGATGTAACCTCCAGTTTATGTAACGTCACACATCTGGGCAGTATTCAAAAAAAAATACACAGATATGTTCCATGTGGTAAATTCTATTCCACCATAATTTTCCTTTAAGGAAAAATGGGTCTGGATTCTGATGGGCTTAAACTGGAACCCAAATAATTCATATTTCACCTCAGTTCATGTTTACCAACATATTTGATTCATCCTTTCCTTTATGAAGAATTAATTAACCTTATGATGTGAAGTCATGATAATGTTTTCTTATCTACTATAAGAGAACATAATAGTTTAAAAAAATATTATTATTATTATTATTATTATTATTATTATCATTATCATTATCATTATCATTATAAAACCTATATATATTATTATTATTATTATTATTATTATTATTATCATTATAAAAACAATATTTATTAGTATTATTATCATTATAAAAAAAATGTTTATACTGTTACTATTATGATCATTATTATTATAAAAACGATATATATTATTATTATTATTATTATAACTATTATTATTATTATAACTATTATTATTATTATTATTATTATTCTAACTATTATTTTCATTATTATTATTATTATAACTATTATTATTATTAATATTATTATTATTATAACTACTATTATTATTAATATTATTATAATTATTATTATTATTATTATTATTCTAACTATTATTATTATTATTATTATTATAACTACTATTATTATTAATATTATTGTTATTATTATTATTATCATTAAAACTATATTTGGACTATATTTATAGACTATATTGAACAACCAAGTGAGAGGAGTCCCTGAGGAGCAGTGGGCGGGGCCTGTGAAGGCTAATCACGAAGGGCTTTAAAATTAACCAGAGAGATTTTCAAATCTAGGTTCTCCATTAACTAAAATAAGGGAACGTTTGATGATTTATTTTTATTCCCTGATAAAAGTCTTCAAAGACTTCAGTATGTTCAAAACAGTTTGAAGGATCGTGATGAGAGTTCGTAAACACGAACACATCACCCCTGTTCTTCATTCCCTTCATTGGCTTCCCATCTCCACCAGGATTGTTTATAAGATCTTTCTCCTCACTCAAGAGTGTATCCATGGTAACGCACCCCCCTACCTAAAAGAACTACTCACCCCACTTACCTCGACACGATCCCTCCGTTCTACCCACTCATACCGCCTCCTCCTTCCCCGGACTAAGTTCAGCACCATGGGTGATCGGGCCTTCTGTTCTGCTGCCCCTCGTCTGTGGAATGCCCTCACTGACCATCTGAGGGCTCCACAGACGACTGACACATTTAAAAAAGGACTTAAAACTTTCCTTTTTAGCAGAACCTATAACTTTAATTAACATTTCTGCTTTTTAGTCAGGTTTTTATCTAGTTATTATTAAATTTTTATTGATGCTTTTATCTGTTTTTACCTTTTAGCACTTTGAGATTTGATCCAAATGTAAAGTGCGTTATAAATTAAATGTTTTAGTATTATTATTATTATTTATTTTGGCAACAACTCATTAATTAATGGATGAATCAGCATGAATTTTCTTTTGTAACGCAATAAATTCTGTTTTCATATTTATTTGAGTCCATCATTCAGATGTTTACTGACTCGTAGGCCTGGGATCGCCTTCACTTCGAACTTCGAACTTCAGATCACATACCGATGACCCGACATTCTCCTTCTAGTTCATCTCAGCCATTGGTCCCATTAAGTCCTGATTCGGTGCGTATGAATCACGTCAAGGGGGTTTATCTTGTACATCATCATATTTGACTGTAATGGTTCATATTTTGCTCTCTTTACGTAGCTTTTTATTTTTAAATATACTATGAACATAACTTCAAATTTAATAGAGGAGATCAAGTAAGCTTGTACGACGCAGGGGATAGGGCGCTTTTTGGAGATATACCCTAGCTGTCGGAGATGACATCATAGATCTATGTTCTCGTTCTGGAGTGTTGGGCTTGAAGATTTTGCTGCGGGTAGCGATGACATCATGATAACAGCAGTGATGACATCATTTTTATCCAGTGAAAAAGAAGCATTTTTTCGCAACGCACTGAAGTTAGACCCCTGCCGGTCTACAAGACAATCAGTCCTCAGGCACAGGGGGATGATGACGGTAGGATGAAGAAGGGTTAAAAGAGTTCTTACGATAGAAAAGATACTTTCTTCGTTCTTTAAAGGAAATTGTGGAAAAATAAGCAAAACAAAATGCAATAAATTGAAATAAAGTGAAATCTGAACAGCTACAGCTAAAGGCTAGGTTCATAAAAAAAACTTCTATGATAGCAAATAATGAAATGAATAAGACCTGATGCATCATGGGTAAGCAGAGCGCAGCGAGAGAATGAACCGATAAAAGTAGTAAGAGCAAATATTAAATAACTAAACTTAAAGTTTGTGCAAATTGTTTTATTCACAATAATGGGCTGCAAGAACTAAAATAATGTCTGATTTGTGCGCCAGTAATAAACAAATATTTATACACTGTTTTATGTGTGAGATTTCTTGAAGGTTAAGTTGTGGAGGAAAGAATTTCTAAAGCTGGAATTTAAAAAAAAAAAACGTTTATGGGGGACGACGGCGTAAGCTCAGTTTAAGTCAGACGTTCGGTATGACATCACGCATGTGAGGTCTTTTGACCTCGTGAAAATCTGTGGGAATGAGTTGGAATGATCTCGACTAAAAGGTCCAACACAGAATTGGGAGGATTTCGACATTCTTCATCTTTGTCTTTCAGCTGTTCCCCTTTCCGGGTCGCCACAGTGGATCATCTGTTTTGGAGCACTGTTACCGCCGGTACCCTGCTGATTAACTGTACCAGTGGTGGTAATTGTTAACCTCCAGGCCCGATGGATCCGGTTTGGTAATCAGGTTCTGCGTGTTGATTTTGCATACGTTTTTACGATGGTTGGCCCTCCTGGCGCAGCACTCTCCATTTATCCGGGCTTTGGACCGGATAAATGGAGAGTGTTTACTAGAGGTAAACTAGCTTGTGTCTCATAAAAAAAAAAAAAACACATCACGTCGTTGACAGGAAATGGAAATAAATGTTGCATCTTATAACTTCTGGTAACCCTGCAGAACCCGGGTGGAAACGCTGAATAACATACTACTATGTAATGTGCTGCAAACAGTTTTAATAAAATGCGTGAATTTCTTCTTAAAAGTTGGAACCACAGGTCCAGAGATGGTCTCTCTGCAAAGGAACGATTGAAAAATGTGAACGAACCTGTTTATAACATGACCCAGTGGCAGCAGGTCTATGCTAAAGAGTAACCCCCCGCCCCAAAAAAAGTTAAATAAGGGTAAAACAATTTTGCTAAAACATGCTTTTTAGAAAACGGCAGAGCTAATCCAATTAAAACTACTGTCTATCAAGTTATTAAAATGAATCACCTTTGGAAGGCTGATTTTTTTTTTTATTGTTTATAAGCACGCTTGACCAAACAATCAGTCATTTGATGGGTAATAATGAATAAATGAATGAAATAAATATGCAAAAAAATACTTTTTCCATAGTTTTTTTTTTCTCTGAGAGGACATTAAAGGGTTAATTAAGTTAAGCTCTATTTACCTACAACTGAAGTTATTAGAGACAAGTTTACATATGTTTCAGCTATTAAACTGACTGAGAGAGAGAGGTAGAGAGAGAGACAGAGAGAGAGAGAGGTATAGAGAGCGAGAGAGAGAGGTATAGAGAGAGAGAGAGAGAGAGAGTGATAGAGGTAGAAAGCGCGAGAGAGACAGAGAGAGAGAGGTATAGAGTGAGGTAAGGATAGAGAGAGAGTGAGAGAGGTAGAGAGAAAGACAGAGAGGGTGATAGAGGTAGAAAGAGAGAGAAAGTGAGAGAGCTAGAGAGAAAGAGAGAGAGAGAGGTAGAGAGAGAGAGAGAGAGAAACAGGTAGAGAGAGAGTGAGAGAGGTAGAGAGAGGGAGAGAGAGAGGTAGAGAGAGAGAGAGAAAGAGGTAGAGATAGAGAGAGTGAGAGAGGTAGAGAGAGAGAGAGGTAGCGATAGATAGAGAGAGAGGTAGAGAGAGAGAGAGAGAGGTAGAGAGAGAGAGAGAGGGAGTCAGAGCGAGGTAGAGAGAGAGAGAGAGAGGGAGTCAGAGCGAGGTAGAGAGAGACAGAGAGAAGTAGAGAGAGAGAGAGAGAAAAGTAGAGAGAGAGAGAGAAAAAGAGAGGTAGAGAGAGAGAGAGAGAGAGCATACGTCCCATCCATCAACAGCCGGATGGCTACAATAAGTCACAGGTCTTTTCAGGTTCAAAAGCAGCTTCCTATTATTAAAGACTTCTGGGATTCATTAAGGCTGCGGTCTGCAGCGATCTCAGTCTGGGCTTTAAAGCATACTGAGAAGTTGTGTGGGGTATATTATCTGGTATTTTGGGCCAAGGATCTGTCATTTTTATCTTCCGCTTCTAATGAGTTGTGAGGCTTTGTCTCTTTAATAAGCGGGTGGTTGTACCTGGTCTTGGACAAGGTTGACTCCATACTGATCCGGGATCCTGCCTTTACCCCTCTGGAGTCTGAGGTCAGGCTAAGAGAAGGGTTAGAGTTAACCCTGGGCCTTGTAGGGTTAGGATCACAGGATCCAAAGGGTTGAGCCAGAACTTTGAGGGCCAGGAAGTCGTTCCCTGATGATGTGTGAGTTACAAAGAACATAGAAATGAAAGATTCAGTCCGGATATCTATTCTTTTAAATGCGCAGCTCATAATAATAATAATAATAATACATTTAATTTATAATGCACTTTACATTTGGATCAAATCTCAAAGTGCTACAAAGCAAAAGCAGATAAAAGCATCAATAAAAAATAAAATAATAACTATATAAAAGCCTGACCAAAAACCAGAAATGTTAATTAAGGTTATAGGTTCTGCTAAAAAGGAAAGTTTTAAGTCCTTTTTTAAATGGGTCAGTCGTCTGTGGAGCCCTGAGATGGTCAGGGAGGGCATT